>JAFMOD010000368.1:167740-304531 GCA_019802435.1 Corydoras maculifer
GGAAGGGACAGTGAGGAGAATGGAAATGTATTGGTTTGATATTTTGATTTCATTTAATGAAGGCACCCTGTATGCAGCCTAAATGTTGCAGTGAATCATGGGAATTCTTTTCGGCCCTCTTCATCATTTCTGAATAACCCCGGAGAGGCCAATTAATTACACCGCCCGGTCATTTTCTGCTCAGAGGTCCGAAAGGCCATTAATGATTTTGTGCAAATTTCCAAGTGAAACTGGTTTGTGGTTTCAACAAAAAAAAAATAAATGCGAAAAATGTAAATGTAAATGAAATGTCACCGTGACGCCAACCTTCCAAAAACAAATGTGCCGAGGCCGATGGGAATAAGCCGCTTATTGACTAACACGTGTTCTCGGCTTCGGGGAATTAATAAATCGACTTTAATTGAAACAAATGAGCCGCCACCGGGGCGTGTTGTATTACTTACGCGCTGCTGTAAGGTCAGGTTCAACTATATTTAACTGTCATGATGAAGGAACCGGGCCGCAGGGCGCTGCAGCAGGTAGCGTTGGCCCGCGACGCCGCTCCCGTTCGTTTCTGCGCTCGTGTGAGCCAAAGGAACAGCCAGCGCCACGGAAACACATTGATTTACATTTCAGATTCCGTTTAATGAAGCGGCCCGGTGTGCCACCTTAACACCGCGGGACTCGCGGGAGGAAAAATTTTCAATCTCTCCATCATCCCCGAATAACCTCAGAGAGGCCGATTAATTACAGCCCTCAGTCTTTCTGCACCCCAAACGACACGTCAGCCTCAACGATGCTCCAAATTTCCACGGCAAGGTCACCGTTTGTGTTTGTGTCACTAATTAAAATGCAAAAAAACGCCGCGTTAACGAGATTTTTGCCGTCAATCGACAACGATTGAGTTCAGACTGAAATGAACATGCTGTTCGTGTTCTCCGTGTGCGGGATAGGACTCAATTAGGGTCGCAAGTCTCAGAAATGGAACTAATGGACACCCACCGCCGCTTAGTGGTTTAGCATGTTCTCCTCTTAGCACTAGGGATTCCCGGTTCAAATCCCAATCTGGGTGGAGTTTCCATGTTCTCCCCGTGTCCACGTGGGTTTCCTCCAGGTTCTCCGGTTTCCTCCCACAGTCCAAAAACATGGATCAAGTCAACTGAGTTCTCCAAATTGCCCCATATAGAGTGTGTCTGTGTGAGCGAGTGTGTGCCCAGTGATGGATTGGCGTCCTGTCCTGGGTGTATCTGCCCAGCGCCTGTAACGTTCTCCTCTAGATGGGCATGGGGAACCCCCCCCCCCCCCCCGCAACCCTAATATAGGATAAAGCGGAAGATAATAGATGGATGGACGGAATGGACACCCACCACGGATCTGCTGGGTCCTAAACACCACCAGCTGCACTCCTATGGGGCGGGGCACCGGCAGCAGTCGTATGTTTTATTGTATGCCGGTGATTAAGAGGTGAGATCAGTCATACTTAAAGCTTAAAAGACTTTATTATCAATTATCATTTTTTATGAAGTGCAGGTAATTAAATCGTAAATGAATTCTGTCCGGCGTGCGCAACATTCAACCTTTAAAAACATTAACGAATAAATTAAGAACTTAATGTAAGTTTAAGTGCATAACTTTGGAGACATTTTAGACCATGGAGACACTTTTATTCTTTCTGCCATTATCTTCCACTTAATTCTATATGAGGGTCAGGGAACACCCCCCCCCCATGCCCATCTAGAGGGAACATCTCTGGTGCTGGGCAGGGCATTAATCCATCGCTGGACACACAAATCACTCACACTGACTATATAGGGGCAATTTAGAGTAGCCAATAGAGTAGGTGCGACAGTGCCACATGCAGGCAGCCAGGTATAGACACACAGAGGAGCGAAGCCGGGCTCTTTTAATCATTCATTCGTTCATTATCTTCTGCTTTATCCTCTATTGGGGTCTTGGGGATGGTCCATGCCCATCCAGGGGAGAACGTCTCGGGCGCTGGGCAGATACACCCAGGACAGGGCGCCAATCTATCGCTGGGCACACACTCACTCACACAGAAAAGCACTCATACACACTCTATATGGGGCAATTTGGAGAACTCAATTGACCTTGATCCATGTTTTTGGACTGTGGGAGGAAACCGGAGAACCCGGAGGAAACCCATGCGGACACGGGGAGAACATGGAAACTCCACCCAGATGGGGATTCGAACCGGGAATCCCTAGTGCTGAGAGGAGAACATGCCAACCACTAAGCCACCGTGCCGCCCCTCTTTCAATCATTATTGTCATATTTCGTGTTGATTTAGTTTTGATGTTTAATGAATATTTGCGAAAATATGGAAACAAATGGGCGGCACGGTGGGATTCCCGGTTCGAATCCCCATCTGGGTGGAGTTTCCATGTTCTCCCCGTGTCCGCGTGGGTTTCCTCCGGGTTCTCCGGTTTCCTCCCACAGTCCAAAAACATGGATCAAGTCAATTGAATTCTCAAAAAATTGCCCCATATAGTGTGTGTCTGTGTGAGTGAGTGTGTGCCCAGTGATAGATTGGCGTCCTGTCCTGGGTCTATCTGCCCAGCGCCTAAGACGTTCTCCCCTGGATGGACATGGGGAAGCCCCCCGCGACCCTAATAGAGGATAAGCGGGAGATAATGAATGAATGAATGGAACAAATGGCGTGTCGTATTGGTTTATTACGGGACGTGGCTTTTAATTGCCATTACGGACAATTCCGCATTTTGCGGGACGCATGGCAACGCTCGCCTGAATAAAGCAGTCAGATAAATAAATGCATGGATGAATAAGTAAGCATGGGGTTCCTGCCGCGGATGCTTATCACGTTGAGGAACAGTTTTTGACACATGAATGATTTATGCACCAGCGTGAAAAAAAAAAAAAAAACCCGTAAACAAAGTCTCATTTTTTTGCCAAATCAGATTTTGCCCCCGAACAACACTCAACCTTTTTACTTTAAAACAGGAGTTTTTCATTAAAATTTAAAGAGGAAAAAAATCCTTACAGCCGGGGCCCGGACCTCGGAAATATCGAAACTGCGGCATGGCTCAAAGCCTTTTATGTATTATACATCAGTTCAAACCGTTTCCATGGCATTACGATGCGCAGAGCGGCACCGGCGGATCAGAACCTGGATCACCGTCTCTGTTTGTTTCTCAGGAGTTTCAGCAAAACGCCGAGCTCTCGTTCGGCTCACCTTTCAGCGGCCTCACTTCCCATGTTCCACTCCGGCTCTCAGACGCCATGCCGTACATAATCACTTTGATTAACTCCCATGAGCGATTGCGTCCAGGCCTCGTCGGTCACGTCCACAGAAGCCGGGGTTAAGTTATCCACTGTTTTAGCCAGAGTTCAGAGATCAGCCGTGATGCTCGTCTGAGCTGAAGCGCTGTGTGGTACTCACATTCACGTCGCGTCAAAAAGGTGAACGTGTTCTTATAGAAACCAACGTGGTTCCACCTGAAGCTTCAGGCTTTGGATTTTTTTGCAGCTGTTTATATCCAAAGCAACCAAAAAGCATGTAAATACATTTAAATGGTTTTTATTTAGGCATCAGAATTATTCATTCATTCATTATCTCCCGCTTTATCCTCTATTAGGGTCACGGTGGGGTTCCCCATGCCCATCCAGGGGAGAACGTTTCGGGCGCTGGGCAGATAGACCCAGGACAGGACACCAATCTATCGCTGGGCACACACTCACACACAAACACATGGGGCAATTTGGAGAACTCAATTGACTTGATCCATGTTTTTGAACTGTGGGAGGAAACCGGAGAACCCAGAGGAAACCCACGCGGACACGGGGAGAACATGGAAACTCCACCCAGATGGGGATTCGAACCGGGAATCCCTAGAGCTGAGAGGAGAACATGCTAAACCACTAAGCCACCGTGCCACCTGGCATCAGAATCAGAATATCTTTATTGTCATTGTAGCAGGTATAACGAAATTAAGGTGCCATACTTCTCGGTGTCACACACTAAAATTGACATAAACAAAGAGATTTAAAAGATAGCACTATAATTTCCCCATCCATCCATTATCTTCCGCTTTATCCTCTATTAGGGTCGCGGGGGGAGGGGTGGGGTTCCCCATGACCATCCAGGAAAGAATGTTTCGGGCCCTGGGCAGATACACCCAGGACAGGGTGCCAGTCTATCACTGGGCACACACTCACTCACACAGACACACTCCATATGGGGCAATTTGGTAAACTCAATTGACTTGATCCATGTTTTTGAACTGTGGGAGGAAACCGGAGAACCCGGAGGAAACCCACGTGGACACGGGGAGAACATGGAAACTCCACCCAGATGGGGATTCGAACCGGGAATCCCTAGCGCTGAGAGGAGAACATACTAAACCACTAAGCCACCATGCCACCCTACTATAATATACAATTTACAAAATTTTGAAGAAAAAAAAAAATTATTTACAAGAGTGTAAATAAAAGTGTACAAACTGAGTGAATGTGTTTGTATATTGCACGTTGTTTTTATATTGCACGTTCAAAAATGTACAGAACTGAGTGAATTACAGGATAAAGCTGAGATAGTAGATCAACTGCACGTTAGTGTTATAGATGTTCTAATGAACGCTCCTGTAACTGTGCAGTGTGGGTGTCCCGATACTTTTGTAAGTAAGCTTTTGGAACGATACTGCACCTTTATGAGAACAGGCTTCTGTTGGCCTCGAGCTCGTTATAAGCATTGGATTACATTTTTTTTGTGTGTGACATTATTTAAGGCCTGAGCATGTGGTGCATTGGCAGGAAGAACCCTAAGCTGAAACACAACCACAATGGCTGTGATGTTCTGCCTGCAGATCTTTGGCAGGCTGCGCAGAGAGAACGCCAGCCTCAGATCATAATGCAGTAAAGTTAATACCCCAAACATCAGCATTGTTATAGAAATGGAAATCAATAACGTATGTCTAATTTCTATGGAGGGGGGGGGATTTGGGCTCAGTGAACCAATCCAAAACGATCCGTATTTTGTCAGAAACAAAAATAAAAACCATTAACATTTATCTTTTTTAAATTTTAGATTAAAATCAGATGATCTTTTGCTTAATTATTTATTAGGGTCACATCACGTGGGCAGAGTTCCCATGCCCATCCCAGGGAGAAGGTTTCGGGCGCTGGGCAGATACACTCAGGACAGGGCGCCAATCTTTCGCTGGGCACACACTCACTCCATTGGGGCATTTTTAGATGTGGGCAATTTAGAGCCACCAATTTACCTTGGGTCCATGGTTTTCATTGGTTCATTGTTCATAGCATATTTAAATAAATGATTTAGTTCTGGAGCCACATGTATATTTAGAGCTGGGGATCCAGGTTCGAGTCCCGATCTGGGTGGAGTTTCCATGTTCTCCACTGTGTCCATGTGGGTTTTTCTCTGGGTTCTCCGGTTTCCTACCATGGACCAAAAACATGGATTTAAGCTTCTCTAAATCATTTGCATTATATTTACATTTAGTCATTTAGCCGACGCTTTTATCCAAGTCAGTAGCTATAAAGAAAACCACTACACTGTAAAATCATCAGACCTGATTGTTATTTGAGGCTGCGCCCCTCCCCCTTAAAATTTTTTTTAATAACAGGTATTCGTTAAAAAGATGCGTCTTCATTAGTTTCTTAAAAATGCCAAGTGATTCTGTCTTGCGGACAGAGTTGGGAAGATGGTTCCACCATGTTGCAGTGGTGAACGCCACGGAGTGAGAGTTAGTCGGGATCATCACTACGATCATCACTGGAGCGAAGACCATCCAGCCCACAGTGACAGGAGTGAGCTGCTTAAATATGGAACCGTGATAGGGGAACCCAGGTGTGCATAATCACGGGGCGTGAACAATCAGACAAACCCAGACCATGTGACAATAGCAAAACCAGACGTAAGGATCCACACACAACATGTGACAATGACAAACCATGACATACACTACACACAACACGTGACCATAACAACGCATGACAAAGACCTACACACACATACCACGTGACAATAAAAATGCATACAGGGGCGTGGAGACCAGACTAAAGAAGGTGCAGAGCTACTCAGGGAGCACCACCCCTCTGTGACCGATTAGAACAAGAGTGAAGATGGGGGGAAGATCCAGAGATGGTCCTGTAGGCCAGAGTCAGTGACTGGTACTGAATGCGAGCAGCTACAGGGAGCCAATGGAGAGCGAGTGTGTGCCCAGTGCTGGCTTGGCGTGGTCCCTCAGTGGATGTGCAATTTTATAGAGATAAGCTCATGAATTGGGGCGGCACGGTGGCTTAGTGGTCAGCACGTTCTCCTCTCAGCACTAGGGTTTCCCGGTTCGAATCCCCATCTGGGTGGAGTTTCCATGTTCTCCCCGTGTCTGCGTGGGTTTCCTCCGGGTTCTCCGGTTTCCTCCCACAGTCCAAAAACATGGATCAAGTTAATTGAGTTCTCAAAATTGACCCATATAGAGTGTGTCTGTGTGAGTGAGTGTGTGCCCAGCGATGGATTGGCGCCCTGTCCTGGGTCTGTCTGCCCAGCGCCCGAGACGTTCTCCCCTGGATGGTCATGGGGAACCCCACCGCGACCCTAATAGAGGATAAAGCGGGAGATAATGAATGAATGAAAAGCTCATGAATTGTTTTGTGGTAAGCCCTGATGATCAGACATCAGAATTTGGGTTGGTCCCTGAGCTTTGGACTGTTCTGTAATTAGCACCAACCTCCGGTTTGCTTAATGACCTTGACTGAGGCACTTAGCTCCTGTTCTCCCTCCCATTCCTTCTCATTTGCATTTTGATCTATACGTGTAAAACACAGCGGGTGAAAGTCCCGCGGCCTGCAATTAGCGTTCCACTCACCTCCGTTAAAGAAGAACGTAAAACCGAACGGGGCCTCGCTTCATCTGCGCATTCCGGTTGCACTAATGCGCTTCCTTAATCACTTGTTTCGGTTGAAAGTGAGGAGCACACGGCGCTGCGCTCAGACACTCCCGAAGACGCTCATCACGTTCAGCAAACAGAGCCCGCACTTATTCCAACATATTAACAATGTTTGTGCAATCGCGTTTGCTGACTGCTGAGAACGTACGCAAAATAATACAGCATCCAGTGGGTTCTTAATGGCGCGGCAGCTCTGTGATCGCACGTGTACGAGCTTCCGAGTGTGTTGGAGCAGCAGCGGGGCTTTGTTATAATGGTTGGCCACACACTGCGCCACAAGCCAGTGTCATGTCACGGAGCAGTAGGTTTGTTGTCAATGTTTCTGACAAGCTGATCATGATCGCAGTCATATTTCACCACGTGTCTCACACACACACACACACACACACACACACACACACACACACACAGTGCAACAGTCTGTCAGTCTCACAAAAATAATTATACCTGCAGGACTTCCAGGGCAGATACACCCAGGACAGAGCGGCAACCTATCACTCGACACACACTCACTCACACACACTCTATATGGGGCAATTTAGACCATTCACCTTTCACCTTAATGTCATATTTTGGACTGTGAGAGGAAACCTGGAGAACCTGGAGGGAACCCACACGGACACAGGGAGAACATGGAAAGATCAGTTAGTAGGAAGAACCTGGATCCCCAGCACTGAGAGGAGAACATGCTAATCACTAAGCCACCGTGCCGCCCTTAGAACAGAAACAGTCCCAATCTGGGTGGAGTTTCCATGTTCTCCCCGTGTCTGTGTGGGTTTCCTCAGGGTTCTCCGGTTTCCTCCCACAGTCCAAAAACATGGATCAAGGTCCATTGAATGCTCCAAATTGCCCCATATAGAGTGTGTTTATGTGAGTGTGTGCCCAGCGATAGATTGCCCCCCTGTCCTGAGTGTATCTGCCCAGCACCTGAAACGTTCTCCCTCAGATGTGCATGGGGCACCCTCACGCGACCCTAGTGGAGGATAAAGTGGAAGATAATGGATGGATGGATGGATGGATGGACCCAGTTTCTTCCATTGCTGTTGTTTTTTATTACAATCTCAATTCATTTGTTGGTAAAACCTACAGTCTGCATTTCTGAGTTTCTAAAGTTAAAGGTGAAAAGTCAATCAGAAACACAATAATGGATCTGATTTTGAGAAGTCGGTCGTTTTGTGTAAACTGAAGGTATTAAGGCGTTTCGATGCGATTAAATTCTAGAGCAGTCTCAGTAGCGTGATCATCTCGTCGTTCGGAGCTGTTTCCTGAGTGAATAATACGTAAAACGTGGAAACGTTCTTTAGTCCGACTCAGCTAAATGGAATCTCCACCCTCTGTGGGTTGTGTTTTTTAGTTAGAAGCTTTACATTTGCAGCGTGGCAGATTCTAATAAAGTAAAACCTCAGCTTTATTTAAATCAGTGCAGCCACCACCCCAAGTTTAGCTGATCTGATATCAGTCTGTGCGGCACTATGTTAGTGTTTCTGCAGATTGGATTCTGAACTACTGAATCTTTTTTAGAATTAATCCTGAATCCAATTTCATAAAAATACTATTCAATATCACGCTGTGCACAGATGAGCTCGCAGTCAGCAAACAGATCAAAGAAAAGATCAATAAAATAATCTGACGAAGCGATGACGGAACGACTCCAACCAGAGAGTGTTCAAAAAGACAATACGGTACGAGAGGGTGTGGCATTATCCTGAAAAAATCACATAAAGAGGTCTAATAAGTCCTGATGTGCAGTGGAGTACAGTTCCACCTTTTTCCCGTGATTTATTTACAATAATACACAACCTCGAGCGTCTTATTGCTTTAATAAAACACAAACAAACAAACTATAATAAAAAACCAAGGTTTGATTCAAAAAGGTGTTTATTTAAAGCAAAATCATTAATAATCTGCTTCTCTATGACATAATCTAGTGAACGCTGATTGCTGAGTAACAGGATACTGGTTTCTCTAATAATCAAAAACTGCCATCTAGTGGCCAAATTACAGAACACAGCCGTAACAGGTTTATGTTATTGTGTGTTATTGTCAGTGATGTCACAGCTGGGCAAACACCTCAGCCAATCAGATTTCGGAAGCAGAACTACCCGTTTTATGAGACGTAATAAATCAGACGTTGTCTGATCAAAATCTGAGGCCCAAAGATCATTTGCAGAAGTTTTCGCCCGTTTGCTCCATCGCCTCTCCTCCACCTTTCTGTGAGATTAAGTTAATTAACCATGAAGACAAATTTCCAACATTTCCTCTCCATCTTTGTCGAGGATTCCGCTAATTCTTCATTTTGGCTGAATGTGCCTTGGCAGCTGAATAGTGGATTTAATGTCTAATCCACTTCGAAGCTGATCTACTGCCAGAGATTTTTTTCCATCTTCTTGAGACACTTCTGATAACCTCCGATCAACCGACTGATTTCAGTTTTTCAGGTCTGACATCGATCCGTACCGACCCTTCACTTTGGGACGGGGTCCATGCTGCGATGTCAACAGCTTCCGTCCAAATTCCTTTAGAGGTTTTTTCACCTGTGCATTTCTAACGGTTCCTTCAGCCTCACAGAAATACAATCTATAAAGCCATCCTCAGCTCCGTCCCACAACTGCACCAAATAGCTATTGCCCTCAGTAATTGCACCCGTGCCCCCAGAGGCCATTTTGTCTGATTTGTAAGAAGCCGATTCAGGCCCAGGCTGTCAGTCCTTTATTATTCTGTCACTGACTCTGTCCAAAGCGCACACCTGACACGGACCCATCGACTCGCAATCTATATTTAGAGTTGTGTAGACACTAAAGAAATCAGGGTGGCACGGAGGCTTAGTGGTTTAGCATGTTCTCCTCTCAGCGCTAGGGATTCCCGGTTCGAATCCCAATCTGGGTTTCCTCCGGGTTCTCCGGTTTCCTCCCAGAGTCCAAAAACATGGCTCAAGGTCAATTGAATTCTTTAAATTGCCCCATATAGAGTGTGTCTGTGTGAGTGAGTGTGTTCCCAGTGAGAGATGGCGCCCTGTCCTGTCCTGGGTGTATCTGCCCAGCGCCCGAAACGTTTTCTCCCCATGATGGGCATGGGGAACCCCCCGCCCCCCTCCGCAACCATAGTAGAGGATAAAGTGGAAGATAACGGATGGATAGATATAGACACTAAAGGAATGAATGTCCGGTGTAAGGTTTTTATGTGACCTGTAAGGTTTCCATTGTGTTTGCTGATACTGTACACCGTAGGGCTAAACTTCAGTGACGGCGTTTGGTTAACGGAGTTGCAGAACAGCTATTTACAGTCGATTCTGCCAAGACCTGGAGATACGGCAGTAACTGAGTTAACGGAACGACCGAATGAATCTTCTTTAGCTAAATCCACCACTCGCCGGCTGAAACACAGCGGTACCTGAGGAAACTCTGCGAGAAACCCAGCGGAAGACGTCAGTGAGCTGACGAACCCAAGTCTGCCAGCGGCTGAGGGCGAAGCGGCAGTAACGGAGTTAAATCTGTATGAGCTGAGTGAAATAAAGCAAATCTGCTGCCGGTGGCTGAAGGAAATAACCGCTCTGAAGTTAAAGGAACACACACTGAATGACTGAATGACGGAGAAGGTCGCGTCGCCTGCAGATCACTGCGGATGTAACAATCGATCATGCCGAATGATGTGATGTACGTGCTAATTTTTTTGCACAATTCCTGGTGCATTGTGGGCCTTTTGTGGTAGATTTGTGCTGTGTGGTGCAGCGTCTGAATGAGATTCCACGAAGGGCAGAGGAAGAAGTGCAAAAAAGGGTTTTAACAGATGACATAAATCTGGTATTCATAATGAGGTATTAACATATTCATAAAGCTTTATAACACTTTTCATAAGCCTCTGTTCATGTACATAGATGTTTATAACCACATGCATAAAGTAATATAAAGAATGTGTCATAAGTCTTTATAACTCAATGTGACATAATGCATAAATAAATATATATGTTTTTACCATTTATATTCTTATTATACATTATATATATATATATATATTCATTCATTCATTATCTCCCGCTTATCCTCTATTAGGGTCGCGGTGGGGTTTCCCATGCCCATCCAGGGGAGAGCGTCTTGGGCGCTGGGCAGAAAGACCCAGGACAGGGTGCCAATCCATCGCTGGGCACACACTCACTCACACAGACACACTCTATATGGGGCAATTTTTGAGAATTCAATTGACTTGATCCATGTTTTTGGACCGTGGGAGGAAACCAGAGAACCCGGAGGAAACCCACGCAGACACGGGGAGAACATGGAAACTCCACCCAGATGGGGATTCGAACCGGGAATCCCTAGCGCTGAGAGGAGAACATGCTAAACCACTAAGCCACCGTGCCGCCCTATATATATATATATATTGTAAAGATGATATTAATTTTAATATTAAATGACTATTAAAGTGTTATAACTGCTCTTTACAGACTTTAATTAAAGTCAAATCATTTAAAGTGAGAATGTCAAAAAATCTAACAAACCCAAAGTTTATATTAAAATGCATTATGTCACTTTGTGTTATGAAGCTTGTTATAAACACTTTATAAGCGTGATTATGAACATCTACATACATTAACAGAGGCTTAGAAATGTTGAAACACATTATGAATATTCATTTATTCATTATCTTCCGCTTTATCCTCTATTAGGGTCGGTGTGGGGGGTTCCCCATGCCCATCCAGGGGAGAACGTTTCGGGCGCTGGGCAGATACACCCAGGACAGGGCGCCAATCTATCGCTGGACACACACTCACACACACAGACACACTCTATATGGGGCAATTTGGAGAACTCAATTGACTTGATCCATGTTTTTGGACTGTGGGAGGAAACCGGAGAACCCAGAGGAAACCTACGCGGACACGGGGAGAACATGCAAACTCCACCCAAATAGGAATTTGAACTGAGAATCCCTAGTGCTGAGAGGAGAACGTGCTAAACAACTAAGCCCATTATGAATGTTATTATATTATATATAATATATGTTATAAAGCTTTATAAATGCTTTATTAATAATGCATTATCACTACTAAATTTGTTGAAAGAGTTAATGAACACAGATGCAGGCGTTAAATAACAAACGGAACACATAAGCAGAGCAAACCCAGCTGACATCAAACCCCACAATTATTACAGACTGCTAACTAATTACACAAATGATCCAGACCCCGAACGAAAACACGGTAAAAGCACAAAACACGTCCCCAAATAAGAGCGCCAACCTCCCCAACACTTCCACACTTCATAGAGCACTTCTTCCTTAGTGCACTTGAAAACAGACCTGTTAGGGCTGAACATGTGGACGTTATTCGGCACTTCGATGTCATTTGCTGCTGTAAATTTTGGGTGGTAGTTTAGCTCATAAGCGATCAGAACCTGACTCCTGGCTTTTATTCCATTAACCTGCCGGAGACACGGCTGCTCCGCATCACATCGCTGTTACAGTAAGTGTTCTGCTTTTATGGGTTCTGTCTCTCTCTCTGTCTCTCTGTCTCTCTCAGCATCACACTGTTTATATATGGAGTCCACGTCACAGTAATAATGTTTTAGTATTTTATTTCTGGTTAACAGTCGATGGGGATGTCGCTGTTTTCATTCGGTTCTAGATTAACTTCAAGAACTTGACATCAGTAGAATTCGACCCTAACGTAATTAAACAGCCAGGGCTTTCAGAATGACTGGGATGTAATCAGAACAGACAGAACAGACAGAACAGACAGAACAAACAGAACAAACGGAACAGACGGAACAGACAGAACAGACAGTAAAGTACAAACAGTACAGACAGAACAAACAGTACAGAAAGTACAAACAGAACAAACAGAACAGACAGAACAGACAGGACAGACAGTAAAGTACAAACAGTACAGACAGAACAAACAGGACAGAAAGTACAGACAGAACAAACAGTACAGACAGAACAAACAGAACAAACAGTACAGAAAGTACAGACAGAACAAACAGGACAGACGGAACAGACAGGACAGACATTAAAGTACAAACAGTACAGACAACAAAAAGTACAGACAGAACAGACAGTACAAACAGTACAGACAGAACAAACAGTACAGAAAGTACAGACAGAACAAACAGGACAGACGGAACAGACAGGACAGACATTAAAGTACAAACAGTACAGACAACAAAAAGTACAGACAGAACAGACAGTACAAACAGTACAGACAGAACAAACAGTACAGAAAGTACAGACAGAACAAACAGGACAGACGGAACAGACAGTAAAGTACAAATAGTACAGACAACAAAAAGTACAGACAGAACAGACAGTACAAACAGTACAGACAGAACAAACAGTACAGAAAGTACAGACAGAACAGAAAGTACAGACAAAACAGACAGGACAGACAGTAAAGTACAAACAGTACAGAAAGTACAGACAGAACAGAAAGTACAGACAGAACAGACAGTAAAGTACAAACAGTACAGACAGAACAGACAGAACAGAAAGTACAGACAGAACAGACAGTAAAGTACAAACAGTACAGACAGAACAGACAGAACAGACAGAACAGAAAGTACAGACAGAACAGACAGTAAAGTACAAACAGTACAGACAGAACAGACAGAACAGACAGTACAGAAAGTACAGACGGCAGAATCCTGTCTCTCTAAATACATCCAAATCTCAGTCGTACAGTCGTGATGTTGTGTGTCTGTCACTTATCAGAATGTGTTATATTTGTTTACGCCATAGTAAAACAGTCAGTAACATTCACCCAGTGTGTGTGTGTGTGTGTGTGTGTGTGTGTGTGTGTGTGTGTGTGTGTGTGCCCATGTGTGGGTATGATTTTTCAATTTAGTCATATCCAGTTTCCCATCTCCCCCCCCCCCACACACACACACACACACACACACACACACACACACACACACACACACACACACACACACACACACACACCAGACCAACACTTGTTAAAAGTAAGAACAGTTAAGATCGGGGGGGGTGGCATGTGAAACAGAGCCGTCTGAGTGTAACTGATTCTAAGAAGCTAATTTTTCAGGTCACAGTGAAGCAATTTAGTGAGAGAACAAAGAGCGGCGCCATTTCTTTTTTACAAACCTGAGTCCTGATTGTGGATCGGCGCGGTGATGAGGGAGTGCTTAAGGTGGTCGAGTGTGTAGCAGATTGTTGAGGGTTGAAACCTTCGGGCGCCCGGGCTGCCGCTGTAGGACCATCGAGAAAAGACTTTAACCCCAAAATGTGTTCAGTGTCCTGACATCTGCAGGTTACACGATTAGAGGTAAATATTAAGCAGACAGCTCAAAGAAGACGCGTCCAGGACTTCAGTTCAGAGAATCATCTAAAATGACGCTACCTCTCAGAGCTGGGGGTCCAGGTTCAACTCCATCCATCCATCCATTCATCCATTATCGTCCGATTTATCCTCTACTAGAATCGCAGGGTGGGGGGATCCCCATGCCATCCAGGGGAGAAGGTTTTGGGCGCTGGGCAGATACACCCAGGACAGGACGCCAATCTATCGCTGGGCACACTCATTTACTCACACAAACACACTCTATATGGGGCAATTTGGAGAATTCAATTGACCTCGATCAGTTTTTTTTTCACCTGTGGGAGGAAAACCGGAGAACCCGGAGGAAACCCACGCGGACACGGGGAGAACATGGAAACTCCACCCAGATTGGGATTCAAACCGGGAATCCCTAACGCTGAGAGGAGAACGTGCTAAATCACTAAGCCACTGTGCCGCCGGTTCGATTCCCAATCTGAGTAAAATTTCCATGTTCTCCCTGTTTCCGTGTGGGTTTCCTCCGGGTTCTCCGGTTTGCTCCCACATTCCAAAACCAAGGATTCAAGGTAAATTGCCTGCTCTAAATTGCCCTTATATATATGATAGATTGGTATGCTGTCCTGGGTGTATCTTTCCACTGCCCCCTAGTATAGGTTTCTGTTGCACGGACAATCTCAAGGTCACACATGAACTGCGACCAGCTGGAAGGTGAGCCGCTAGATTTTAAGGACTTTCAAAAAAAGTCTTGCTCGGTTTTCCACGCTCAGAGAAGCCTCATGTTCCCTTTGTGTTTATTTATCCAGGTGACGCATAATTATGGTCTTCAGCTATTTAATTAAAATTGGAATACAGATTGGCGTCAGTTCTGCAGGCCAGCAGAGGCGCTGGTTTTATTTTATTCCCCTAGGTGAATGCATTAAGCCTTTACTGCTGTAATAGCAGGTCTGCATAATAAACAGCATCAGCTGTGGGGAGCGGCGCTGGTTGCAGGAAGCTGCATGAAATCATCGTTTTGACTAATCATCAGGTTCTGACCTACATGCAACGCATTAAAACTTTCACCAAACTTTGCGTGAATCAGCAGCACACACGGGTCCTTACTGTCACCTGTGAAATATCATCTGCGACAGTGAAGCTCCAGCTGCACATGAGCACGGCTGATCTGCTGTGGCATCTCTCACGACGTCACAAATGTCCATGCAGAAAGGTGGAGAACGTTAGGGCAACGTTGCAGCATCACGGTGCAGCTGTCCAGAGAACCCAGTACTGTGCCTGGCAGCAAAACTACACTATATAAGCATTAAGAGAGTTCATATCCACAGGCGCTTCTAGGACGGCACATCGTAAGTTTAGCCCCTTTCCAGCTGCAACAACTTCTAATCTTCTGGGAAAGTCTCAGTACAAGCTTTTGAAATGTTTCTGAGGAAACCTTCAGCCAACAAGCTATAATCCATCCATCATCTTCCGCTTTATCCTCTATTAGGGTCGCAGTGGGGTTCCCCATGCCCATCCAGGGGAGAACGTTTCGGGGGCTGGGCAGATGGACCCAGGACAGGGCGCCAATCCCTCACTGGGCACACACTCACTCACACAGACACACTCTATATGGGGCAATTTGGAGAACTCAATTGACTTGATCCATGTTTTTGGACTGTGGGAGGAAACCGGAGAACCCGGAGGAAACCCACACGGACACGGGGAGAACATGGAACACTCCACCCAGATGGGGATTCGAACCGGGAATCCCTAGCGCTGAGAGGAGAACATGCTAAACCACTAAGCCACCGTGCCCAACAAAATCTTTGTTCTAATTCATCCCGAAGGTGTTACAGGAGGATGAGGTCAGGGTTCTCTGCAAGCCCGTCAAGTTCTTCCGCAACAGACTTTATAAAGCTTGCTTTGTGTTCTGGTCCCTTAGACACGCTGAAACAGAAAACAGGCCTTCCCTAAACTGTTTCCAACTGTTTCCTAAACTGCTGCTGCTGCTGCTGCTCTGTGGGTTTGAAACTAACCTGCTTTATTCTAATAATCCTCTAATAGGTTCGCAGGTGGGGGGGTGGGTGGGGGTTCCTCATTTCCATCCAGGGGAGAACGTTTCGGGCGCTGGGCTGATACACCCAGGACAGGACGCCAATCTATCACTGGACACACTCACTCACACGCTCACTCACACACACACACTCTATATGGGACAATTTGGAGAACTTAATTGACCTTGATTCATGTTTTTGGACTGTGGGAGGAAACCGGAGAACCCGGAGGAAACCCACACAGACACGGGCATCACATGGAAACTCCAACCAGATTGGGATTCGAACCGGGAATCCCTAGCACTGAGAGGAGAACATGCTAAACCACTAAACCATCGTGGCATCCTTTATTCTAATAAATTATAATAATATTGTTATTTGATGGTCAGTAAATGAGAATGAAATGAGGAAATGTTAGTATTATAAATGTTATTGCAGTAAAGTTTTCTTCCAAACATTCACTGAATAGTAAAAAGTTTCCTCCCACAGTCCAAAAACATGGATCAAGGTCAATTGAGTTCTCCAAATTGCCCCCTATAGAGTGTGAGTGAGTGTGTGCCCAGCGATAGATTGGCGTCCTGTCCTGGATGTATCTGCCCAGCACCCGAAACGTTCTCCCCTGGATGGACATAGGGACCCCCCCCCCCCAATATAGGATAAAGTGGAAGATAATGGATGAATGGATGGATGTTTGCACCACGTGACACAAAACGGAAAGCAAATCATTACAGATGAAACTGAAGACGTGTCTCAAACACTAAAATGCATTTCATGCAATAAATAAATATTGAAAATGTTGATTGTAAAGATCTGCAGACTGAGCTGTGCATGTTTTCTGTGTAGAAAAGCCTCATATTTGAGTCACACACCGATAGCTCTATGAATAAAACAGCATCTAAACACGCCTGCAGCGAGCCGGGGGGAGCCGAGGGAACGGATAAAGAGAGCGCCGAGAACCGGCGAAGAAACGGGAGGAACGGCTGGAACGAGGAGGCGCGCGCTCCCAAATGAAATTTGAACACTCAGCCATGTCATTAATCATGATTCGACCACTCCAGACTGCCGTGTTTTACCGTCGCCATTCTGTTGCAAGCTCTGTCTGAATTCTGATAGAAGCAAATAGAAAATTATCTCATTCATCACTTTGTGGATGTTAGAAGTAACCCAGACGAAAAAACACACGGACCGCGTGTCCGTTCCGCTGATACAGAAAAAATAAATTTCAAATAGAGTTAAATATCAAGGACAAACAGATCACTCAGCCTCGTTACCTGCTTCTGTGATGTAACACCTGAGGTTTACACCTTATTAATAAAAATAATAATAATAAATAATAATAATATTAAAGTGTTCAGCAAAATAAGTTTCAAAATGTTTAAAACAGCATGTAATTAAAGATATAATACATTTAATACGTACATAATTTTATTAAAATATTTATTTAAAATCAGTTTATGACACAATGTGCTTCACTATCAATTAAAACTGCAACTTATCAGTCCGTTTGTAAGTCTCCGTTCTGCAGTTTATCTGAAAAAGAACGAAATAATTAGGTTCCACTGGGTTCCACTGGATTTACTGGGTTCTGCTGTTTTTAACTGGGTTCCACTGGGTTTCACTGGGTTCTGCTGGGTTCCACTGGTGTTACACTGTTTTTAACTGGGTTCCACTGGGTTTCACTGGGTTCTGCTGGGTTCCACTGGTGTTACACTGTTTTTAACTGGGTTCCACTGGGTTTCACTGGGTTCTGCTGGGTTCCACTGGTGTTACACTGTTTTTAACTGGGTTCCAATGGGTGAGTTCCAACTGAGTTTTACTGGGTTTTAATGTTTTTCACTGGGTTCCGCTGGGTTTTACTGGGTTCCGCTGGGTTTTACTGGGTTTCACTGTTTTTAACTGGGTTCCGCTGGGTTCCACTGGGTTTCACTGGGTTTTACCGTTTTTAACTGGATTTCACTGGGTTCCAATGGGTTCCACTGAGTTTTACTGAAATTTCCCAGGTAAACAGAAACATCATTCTCGGCTCACCACAAAGAGTTGTTTGTTTCGCAAAAAGGAGTCACTTTTCCTTATGACTCATCAGTTCCGGTTGGCTGGTCCAGCAGAGTTGAGTCATTCTGTTTGTATTCACCATAAAACTTCAAGATGTGCCATAAAAAGATGAAGAAGCAAAAAACCCCAAAACATTAAAAACAATAAAAAAATACAGTTTCAAAATGAATTCATTAAACGTAATCAAACTAACACAGATTTATTTACATTACATTTCAGATCGATTCCTTAAGGAGATGCTTTTATCCAAAGTGACTTACAAGTAGCTGAATGTGGTTGGGGTTAGACGACGGGGTTGACCAGACAGCGAGCAATGAGGGTTAAGGGTCTCGCTCAAAGACCCACATAAGTAACTTCAGTGGACATGGAATTTGAACCCACAACCTTCAGATGGATAACCCAATGCCCTAACCACTGTGCTGGCAAAACATCCAGTTGGGATGCTTATCATGGGGGTTCATCCAGGGAGGCTGGGCAAATACACCAGAAACAGGGCGCCATTGGAATTCAGCCCTATATTTCAAAATGAAATTGAAATATGGGCTCACAATGGAATCTTTGCACATCCCGGTGGATATGAAGGAGCTGTATGAGGAATAAAAGTTGGATATTTACAGGTTCAATACAGAACAGTCTTTTTTTTTTCATGTCTTCTGTTTAATGGACGCACGAGAAAGAAAGCGCCGATTAATAATTCAGTAAAACTATTGTGCAGTTGCTGTTCATTGTTTCTTCTCACTTCATGCAAAGCCAACCGCAGCACACAAATTACAGCAGCTCTGTTATCCGATTGTCAATGTGGCGTGAATAACAGCTTATTGTAGAAATTCATTTGAACATATCCTCACAGAGGAGAGTCTTCTGCTGTCTGAAGCCCACTTTTCATTACCGCTGGAATACGTAAGTGTGTATACACAATCCAATATGTTTCCATTAATATTCCTGAGGTCCTCATTTCCTATTTTAACAGACAGCTCCCTGTGATTGTGTGAGGAAGTGGAGTTCCAGTGAAAGGAACCCTTTTCATTCATTGGAATCAACTTTTATTTTTAGGTTTCCTAGTTTCTGCAGAATAATACTTATCTACACTAGATGCCTTTATGAGTGAAACCTCTTTAAAATAATTTTTATTTAAAGCAACTGCAAAAATATGTTTTTATTTTTTTAACAGTCACCTAAATCAGCTTGAGGGCCTCACTCACTTTTTCATTCATGCATTATCTCCCCGCTTATCCTCTATTAGGGTCGCGGTGGGGTTCCCCATGCCCATCCAGGGGAGAACGTCTCGGGCGCTGGGCAGATAGACCCAGGACAGGGCGCCAATCCATCGCTGACTCACTTTTTCTGTAGTTTTTTTTTTTTTACTTCACAGAGTTTCACTTGTTCTTTTTCTTTCCAGTGTAATTGGGCTGATTCAGGATCAGTGTCTGATTTATAAACAGCAGTAGAGTTTTATGAATTTCCCACCGGTCCGTGTGCGTCCGATAAACATGTTTGTCTCCTTTTTTATGGAGCAGAAGTGGAAAATGAAGGGCATGTGAGATGTTACACAGGTTGACACATGACAGTGGAGATTTGCTTGCAGAGGTTAGACTGATCTCCTTGTTGCCTAAAATTCAGAGATTTTTCGAGGTCGTGTTGAGCTTACAGTGCTACACACACAGCTACACTCACAAGTTTCAGTGCACAATCGGAGTCACGCTGCGCTTTGTCATGTTCTTCCCAACCTGAAATTCCGCTGCCCTGCTGAAACCACGTCGAGCCGAGTTTAATACTCCATAACGATGTCTGTTTACTGTAAGAGAGGTCTGTGATTAAGACTGAGCTTATTGATCCTTCAGCTGACCTCACACACCAACCTGTAGACTGATCCTGATGGGGGTCGTCCTGCGTCCTAATAATATTAGATTTAATGCACCTCCACTGTTTGATTATCAAGTGATGGGCAATTCCATGGTGGACAGCACTGGGACACACCTTCTACTCAATGAATTCAGGTTTATTTGAGTCTCAATTTCATAAATTCTTAAAATTCTGAGTGAGCTTATATGGTTTAAACATGTGTAGAAAGGTATAGGCCACACCCCTTTAAGGTTGTATTCAACACTGAGTGTTGTATTCACTGTCATGTGTTTTGGATGGCAGTTTGGGGTAATCTGTTTTTTGATGAGAGTAAACGTGAGACTATCGTTTTTGCAATAAATAGCTATTAACAACTTAATCATGAGAGTGCCTCAACATCATCATTATTACATCTCTAAGAAAAATACATATTATACACATAGCAACCGGAATTTTAGTCCAAGTGAGGCAATTCACACAGAACAAAAATAAAGTTCCACTTGCAGCACATTTTTTTTGTTTAGCTTGTTATCATTTAAATGCATAATGAATATGAAGTTTACAGGACAGATTTTTTTTTTTTTTGATTTTCATAAAATAGTTTAATATTTTGTGGTAATATTCAGCAAAAGCCCTGAGAGAATTATTATCGAATAGATTATTGATGATTATTGTTTATTGATTCATTGATTATGATTATTACTTAGGCAATAATTGTACCATTTGAGTCTGTAAGCGTAGTTGGAAGGGAAATTAAAGTGAGATGAGGAACCTTCTGGAGGTGTTTCAATAATTTTGTGATGCAATAAAAAGTTGGTGTTTCTCAGCAGAATCACTTTATATTTATCTTTTAGTCGCACCAATCAGGTTTCAGAATTCATTTAAAGGTGATATTTATGGTTGTGAGCTGAAAGGGTAGGACAATTCGTATTCATCATCAGTAAAATTAGAAACCTTTTATAATCCTGTTAAAAACCGTGCAGCCTCACATCTCCCTCTGCGCTGAGCAGCTGAAGCCTCTGAGCTGCTGGAATCCCTGGAGTTTTCTATTTAGCTTTTCCCCAAATCATTGTTCTTACAACCATGACTCCTTTAAACTGGTGACATCAGTGATGACGTGATGTCACACCCATGATACACCAGTAGATTTCACACCCAAGTAGATTTTTATATAGATTTTATAGTTTATATAGATTTTATATAGATTTTAGATTTTATATAGATTTTTAGATTTTATATAGATTTTAGATTTTTAAATAGATTTTAGATTTTATATAGATTTTTAGATTTTATATAAATTTTAGATTTTAAAATAGATTTTAGATTTTTATATAGATTTTAGATTTTATATAGATTTTAGATTTTATATAGATTTTTAGATTTTATATAGATTTTAGATTTTTAAATAGATTTTAGATTTTTATATAGATTTTAGATTTTATATAGATTTTAGATTTTATATAGATTTTAGATTTTATATAAATTTTAGATTTTAAAATAGATTTTAGATTTTTATATAGATTTTAGATTTTAATATAGATTTTGTTGAGTGTAAATGAGAGTCTGTCTGTCTGAATTTAGATATCAGCATTCTTAACTCTGTCTCTCAGTCCTTTGAGCTTTACTGATGACTGACGCTGTTTAAGTAAACGCTTCGGTGTGTTGAGTTGTAATGGAGTTTCAGTATAATGGCTTTATAATGAGGGAACGTGTGAAACTGATTTACGGTTTGAGTTGCGTTGTCTTTCCATCAGATTCACTAAAGCTTCAGAACTCAGGACTCTTTGTAGATCATCGTAGAGAAATAACGAGGTTTTTAGACAAAAACAAAAGAGAACCTCATCTCCTGAGTCAGGAGCAGGCTGTGTGCTCAGTCCTCAACTCGTCTGGTCTGCGTGTCATTAATTAGTTATTAGTTAATTGATACAAGTTTTTCTGTTCCTTAATTATCTTCAGCTGTGTTCTCCCGTCAGGTTCTTCCTTTTAACTTTGATATGTCTGATCTAACACAGAGATTTGGGAATCTGGAAGGTGCTTTCAGTCAAAGCTCACATTACTTTGCATTGTTTAGCAACCAGGTCGTTCCAGTCCTTTAATCTGATTGGTTGAGCCATTTGTCCAGCCATGACCTCATTACCAATAACACACACCTCTGAGCGCTTCACATTCATATCAATGCATGAAATACAATACATATTTAAAATGATAAAATACAGATTAATATAAACAATATTCCTGATCAGCACACTGCTGTTGTTATTAAATTGTGTTCTATAATTTGGCCAATAGATGGCAGCGTTATATTGTAAGACAAAATGGTATCCTGTTAATCAGCGATCAGCGTTCACTTTAAAAACCGGACTACATGACGTCGTAGAAGACCAGATTATTAATGTTTTTAATAAACGCATTCATGAATCTAACCTTTTTTTTAATGACAGTGTGTTTGTAAGCGTTTTAAGCAATAAGACACTCGAGGTTGTGTATTATGGTAAATAAATCATGGGAATGAGGTGGAACTGTACCCCACAACATGTCTTTCCTGTGATTTATTCACAATGCCACACCTCCTCGTACCTCATTGTTTCATTTGTAATGCTGTAGCTTTGCAGTTTGGCAAAATAAAGTGAATAAGGTTTCTGTGATGCTTTAAAATAAAACCCTAAATAAGTGCATGATGTCACAACACGCTCTGAAATCCAATAACTTTTTATGACGTTACATTCACATCATTTAACAAATGAACCGGGATTAACAGACAAACTGGACTGATCTGATGTCAGCAGTAAAATGACGGCACGGGGGAGGAGCCTTGTGTAGATGACATGATTTCGATTAGACACACACACCGTGTCTGAGACGCTACATCTGTGAATGTAATTCATGATAAATAAAGGAAAATCCATCACCGACCGAAACTCTGCTGACGCATTTCAACCTGTTGCTGAATCAAACGGAACCTGAACGCGGCGTGTGGGTGGAGCCGCAGACAAACTTCACCCAACATTAGAGCTGATTCAATACGAACGAATCCTTAAAATACTTTCAGGCAAAGAAGGGAACACAGAGTGATCGTGGTCTGTCCAGGCTGTAGCTGTGACTGCGATGGCGTCTGTTGTTGGAGGCGACACCGTGTTCGAGGCAAATGGTGGCTTCTTCTGCTTCCATTTCGTTCCTCAGTCATCAGAGTACAGAGCGGCCGCTTATTATTATATAACACCAAGCAAACATCAAAGATTGGAATAAAAACACTGTGGAAATGTTTGTATTTGTTGTCGTATTTGTTGTAGTGGATTAACATTGACTCTAAACTCTGCCACCTGCTGTGCGCCACGGCGCCAAAACATCTGGTAGCCATCAAATCAAGAAAAGAAAAAAAAGAAGGCATTTTGAGTTTAAAAACGTACAATATTGAATCAGCTCTTTCTCCGAGCAGCTTTGAGATGCATCCGGACGGACGTTCCATTCCTTAGTACCCTTGCAATGGTTCCCTGTCCAATAAGGAATCCTGTTTCCTGTACAGATACAGCTTCTGGATAAAAGAAACAAAGAAAACTATTATACAAACTGTTGTTTATTCTCTCAGCACTAGAGATTCCCGGTTTAAATCTGGGTGGAGTTTCTTTGTTTTCTCTGGGTTCTCCGATTTCCATAGTGCAATAAAAAAAAGCCTGGATATTATTAATATTATTATTATTATTAATAATAATAATACATACAGTGGTGTTAAGTTGGGTGGCATGGTGTCTTAGTGGTTGGCATGTTCTCCTCTCAGCGCTAGGGGTTCCCGGTTCGAATCCCAATCTGGGTGGAGTTTGCATGTTCTCCCTGTGTCCGCGTGGGTTTCCTCCGGGTTCTCCGGTTTCCTCCCACAGTCCAAAAACATGGATCAAGGTCTATTAAATTATCCAGATTGCCCCATATAGAGTGTGTGTGTGTGGGTGAGTGTGTGCCCAGCAATGGATCGGCGTACTGTCCTGGGTGTAACTGCCCAGTGCCCGAAACGTTCTCCCCTGGATGCGCATGGATCCCCCCCCACCCCCACCCTGACCCTAGTAGAGGATAAAGCAGAAGATAATGAATGGATGGACTTATTGTTTTGCAACTAAAGTCCAGTATTTAAGTGAACAACCGAACAAGGTCTCAGACGATGCGCAGCTTTAAAGGATTTCGGGTGGAGAGGGACGCTGCCATGTACCAGACAATCAAACAAGGTCTTTTAGCGAGTCTCAAAACGCAAAGAG
Organism: Corydoras maculifer; assembly: GCA_019802435.1. Lineage (NCBI taxonomy): Eukaryota > Metazoa > Chordata > Actinopteri > Siluriformes > Callichthyidae > Corydoras > Corydoras maculifer. Next base: position 192,123 of record JAFMOD010000368.1, read on the forward strand.
AAAGGGTTGGAACAGGGGGGGGGGGGGGGGGGGGGGGGGGGGGGGGGGGGGGGGGGGGGGGGGGGGGGGGGGGGGGGGGGGGGGGGGGGGGGGGGGGGGGGGGGGGGGGGGGGGCCCCCCGGCCCCCCCCCCCCCCTGCGCTCTGCAGGCGCTGATTACGCTGTGAAGTGACTCAAAGACTTCAGAAAGACTTCAAACCTGATGAGATTATTGGGAGGAAAAGGGAAACCTTCAGTTTAATTAGCGAGTGGGTCAGTTGTGACCAGATCAACCTTTCCGGCGGTGATGCGTTTGAGGAGGGGATGCAGGTGCACCTGCTATTTTCGGCTCCTGTCTCAATGCCAGCTGAGAAGTTAAACCTACAGCCATTTAAATATTCAAGAAGGTTATCGCATATAAAGAACATCAGACCAGAAGAGCTGGACAACAAGTGGTTCACTGTATGTTAAGATTCATCCATCCATTATCTTCTGCTTTATCCTCTACTAGGGGGCTTCCCCATGCCCATCCAGGGGAGAAAGTCTCGGGCACTGGGCAGATACACCCAGGACAGGATACCAATCTATCACCGGGAACACACTCACTCACACAGACACACTCTATATGGGGCAATTTGGAGAATTCAATTGACCTTGATCCATGTTCTTGGACTGTGGGAGGAAACTGGAGAATCAGGAGGAAACTCACGCGGACACGAGGAGAACATGGAAACTCCACCCAGATGGGGATTCGAATCAGGAATCCCCAGCTGAGAGGAGAACATGCTAAACCACTAAGCCCCTGTGCCGCCATGTTAAGATTCTGTTTCATTTAAATAAGATTCTATTGGGTTTGCTTCTCAGTGCTGGGGATCCAGGTTTAAAAAACATGGGTTTTCTCTGGGTTACCTGGTTAACGGCACAAAAACATGTAATCAAGGTGAATTGGTTGCTCTAAATTTGCCCCTATATTGTGTGTCTATGTGTGTGAGTGCGTATGCCCAGCGATAGATTGGCACCTTGTCCTGGTTGTATCCGCCCAGCGCCAGAAACGCTCTCCACTGGGTAACTCCCCCACGACTCTGGTCCCCAGTATAAAATTAATTAGAAGATAATGAGATGAGATCAGATTTTATTTAGTATTTATTTGACAGACTTAAAAAATGAAGAGCCAACAAGAAATTACTGTAAAACCCAATTAAAATCGAATCATTTTGGAGAGCGAGAAACCCGAGACTCTGAGACTCACGACTGCGAGAGACACAACGGTGAGAAACTGATGGCAGACATCAGCATCAAGTCGACAGAAGCCAAACCATGTTTCACATTAAATCTAATACAGAGCAGCTCAGATTACAGGTCCTCAGTAAGCACCTGGCTTTGGTGTGTTATGCAGCTATTGTACTGCTGATTACACATAACCCCGTGATCTGCCGCGGCGGGAAAATAGACAGATCGATAAACGCAATATAGAGTTCTTTGTGTTGCGATCCACACCAGAGCAGAAATGGAATGAATATCAACAGGTGGTGCACTTCATCTCTCTGCTGTGTCTCTCTCCAATCTTTCTGCATTGTTCTCTTTCCATCCTCACTGATATTACACACACCGACACCCCCCCCCCCACACATATATATATATATATTCCACACACATATGTACTGTATATATATATATATGTTTTTTTTTTTTTTTCCTTAAACTTTATATGTACTCATTGTCATTCGCCTCGGAAAGACTTTCATTTTATTTTATTAAAACTTCGAACGTGAGATTCGAGTTCATTACACAGATCAACAATAAAGCAGATCCTCAGCAGCCAGTCAGCGAGGTCACATGATCTGAACTGTTCTAGAAGTGAATTGTGGTGTACAGTCTGCAAGTTCAATTCTCTATTTGAATTTTTTTTAGTTCTGTATTTTTTTTTGTATGGGGGTGGGGGGTGGGGGGGAGTGTTAGTGTCGTCTGGAATGAAGTTATTTAAAGACAGTTATTCTTTGTAATTATTGAATTGTGTGTTTTAATATCGAGGTACATTGTAAAGTTTCATACAGATCTCATTTAAAAATGTGTTGTGGTGGCTACAGGTACAGTTTCATTGGAAACGGATGGGTGAGGGGGGGGGGTTAGTTGTGTGGTGAGTTTTACGATCATTGTCTCGGCAAAACGTGCATTGGTGATTATAGGTTTAAATTTGGCTTTTATATTTATTTTACCCTGCGCTTACTAATATAACTATCATATAATGTATTCATTCATTCATTATCTTCCGCTTTATCCTCTATTAGGGTCGTGGTGGGGTTCCCCATGCCCATCCAGGGGAGAACGTTTCGGGTGCTGGGCAGATACACCCAGGACAGGACACCAATCCATCGCTGGGCACACACTCACTCACACAGACACACTCTATATGGGGCAATTTGGAGAACTCAATTGACCTTGATCCATGTTTTTGGACTGTGGGAGGAAACCGGAGAACCCGGAGGAAACCCACGCAGAAACGGGGAGGACATGGAAACTACACCCAGATGGGGATTCGAACTGGGAATCCCTAGCGCTGAGAGGAGAACATGCTAAACCGCCAAATCACTGTTCCGCCATATATAATGTATACAGATTATATTATTAATAACGATTATATATTTCAAGCTAAGTTGGCTGCACTAAATCACCCCAATATAGCTATGTATAGTGTGTGTGTGTGTGTGTGTGTGTGTGTGTGTGTGTGTGTGTGTGTGTGTGTGTGTGTGTATATACCCCCCCCCAGTACATCCCGTCACGACTCTAATAGAGGATAATGGATGGATGGGGGTATATTGTATTATCTATACCTCTCACTTGTCACACTTGTGTAACAGTATTAGATCTGAAGGTTCAGAGGTTTAACGTTTTAACTCAGAATGACAGAGACCCTCTGTGATTGCTTTTTCACGACAGTGTTTTGATTTAAATAATTTCAACTTGTCCCAAATCATCTGTTAATGTGGCTTCTGTAACTGTATTAACAGGATGGAGCCCTCACTCTGTCCGTCTGCCGAAAACCATGTATAAAACATCTGAAATGTAAAGCTGAGGTATTCCAGCTGTGTGATGGACAGTTCAGGTTCACATCATGGCCTCGCCTCATGCGTGCACGATGAATGTTTTATTTGTTGTTGAAGGTTTTAACGAACGGAATGCCTCTGAAAGTCTAATGAGGTAAGACGACGTGATGAATCGGGGGGGGGGGGGATTCATTCGGTCCCTTGTCGTATTTATTAAGCGTCTGTATGATGATTCTGTGCGACACGTACGTTCAACTCGTGCGCTAAAAGTTTGCAACGCTCACCAGCTGCCTTTTCTCCACTTCACACAACATTATTAGATATTATTCATGAATTATTTTACACTACAGACTGTAACATTCATAAAAACGCTTTGATGTCGGCGCTAATTCATGGCTGATTCAGTCATATATGCCGACATGTCTCCCAGTGGAATTAGGCTTTTCATACTGAGTGGATAATTAAAATGGAGTTTTCGATGCTTAAGCTTAAGCAACGTCCGGAAGCACTTTCCTCTCTTAATAAACCTGATAATTTATGCTTTTCTTTTTTTTTGTTGTGCATTACAGGCGTCACCTTAACTAAGCAGCTGTGTTCGCTCTGACACAGAGATTACGAAATATCAAACTCAGCTTGATCCTAATTACAATTATTACAGAACTGTTCTGCACATGTAAACATATTAGCGAACGTTTGCCTGAAAAAAAAAGCTTCTGTTCAAACACGAACTGGTTTGATATTCATCGTATTTGCGGCGACTGTAGCTCCAAACCACGGAGCTGGAGGTTTTGATATCTGAGGTGCACTGTGTCGGCGTACGGCGCTGCGGTGATGTAAGGTTTTGTTAAACTTTGTAAATACTTTTACCTTTGTTATGATATTTTTGTAATTTACGATTATTTCAAAACTGCTGAATGGCTCCGGGGAATAGAGAATGACCAGGGTGTGTGTAAATTGTAGGGATGACCATTTGTTTTATGAGTGTGAGAAGGAGTCAGAATGTCTGGTCTCAAGATGACCTGTCGAAATGTTTTATTGGGACTGGGGGCTCAGGAAGTCCCCACCATATATGGAAGGTCCATTCACAGCCAACGACACAGAAGAAGGATTTAAATGGACTCAGTAGAGAACTTCGGACGGAGCCCTCGGAGGATAGCAACCAGTTGTTATCATCCATATTTAATATTTACACTGTATTTTCAGTATTACGCATTAAATATTTGAACATTTGAACGCAACAGTGGCTCAGTGGGACGTTCTGAACGATGGTCGTACCGCCGTGACTCACTGGTTACCTTCGGGTGGCGACGACCCCTAAATTGATCTGATTACCTCATTGCCTCCATTTTAGGTCACTCTGGATGAGAGTGTCTGCTAAGTGGCGTGATGGTGCTTTGGAATGATGAGTGTCCTCTCAGGTTCAGGGAGAACATTTGGCTGAACTTCATCCAAAAGACTTGTGATTAACAAAGACATAAACGATGCTGGGGCGGCACGGTGGCTTAGTGGTTTAGCACACTCGCCTCTCAGCGCTAGGGATTCCCGGTTCGAATCCCCATCTGGGTGGAGTTTCCATGTTCTCCCCGTGTCTGCGTGGGTTTCCTCCGGGTTCTCCGGTTTCCTCCCACAGTCCAAAAACATGGATCAAGTTAAACGAATTCTCAAAATTGCCCCATTTAGAGTGTGTCTGTGTGAGTGAGTGTGTGCCCAGCAATGGATTGGCGCCCTGTCCTGGGTCTATCTGCCCAGCGCCCGAGACGTTCTCCCCTGGATGGGCATGGGGAACCCCACCGCGACCCTAATAGAGGATAAAGCCGGTGATAATGAATGAATGAATGAATGAATGAATAAACGATGCTGCGGCTCGGCCGCCCGCTGATCTAAACCTGAACGTACACCGAGCTGAAGTCAGGTGCAGCAGTGTGTTCAGTATCTTTGTTATTTCGTAATGGGGGTGAGGGGTGACCCACAGCACTGAAACCTCTATAGAGACTACAGGGTGAGTTGCAGGGTGCATTGTTGTCTTTCTGCGTGGTCTATATATGAATTATATCCGTACTCACTCCTCTTTTTTATTATTTATTGCCTGTATTTGGTGCTAAAGGAATAATGGAGGTCAGGTGCCCAAAGGCACTTCAACCATAGTACTTGTTGGACCGGGAATCCATAACCACAACTCTACGACTACCCCAATTTAAATGGGGCAATTTTGAACAGCCCTTTTACCTTGATGGATGTTCTTTGGACTGTGGGATGCAACCCCGGGCGGCACGGTGGCTTAGTGTTTGGCACGTTCTCCTCTCAACGTTAAGGATTCTCGTTTCAAATCCCAATCTGGGTGGAGTTCCCATGTTCCCATGTTTCCTCCAGGTTCTCCGGTTTCCTTCCACACTCCAAAACATGAATCAAGGTCAATCGAATTCTCAAATTTGCTCCATATAGAGTGTGTTTGTGTGAGTGAGTGTGTGCCCAGTGATAGATTGCCCCCTTGTCCTTGGTGTATCAGCCCAGCGCCAGAAACGTTCTCCCCTGGATGGGCATGGGGAACCGTCCCGCGACCCTAATAGAGGATAAAGAGGAAGATAATGGATGGATGCAACCCCATGTGGACACGGGGAGAACATGGAAACTCCACCCAGATTGGGAGAGGAGAACATGCCAACCACTAAGCCACCGTGCCGCCTGTGTTCTACATACTTACGTCTTTAGAGGGATGTATTCTCATGTAAATATAATGACTGATGACTGATGTGATCCGATCTCAGCGTGCTTTATTATAGTGCTGCTCAACAACATGTGCAACGCCACACACACACACACATACACACACACTCACACACACACACACATACACACACACACACCGCTGACTGCATTCTCAAGGCCAGAAATGCCTTCTATTTCTTTATACAGGAGCAGTATTAGAAGTGGTTGACTGAGATTTTGCATTGTGGCGCTCAGTCGGTCTCATGCTGCATGAATTCCATGCGCTAACCCGCTTTCCGGGACTTTCCGACTTCTTCAGTCTTCCCTCGAGGTAAACTGTAATGAAGGCCTAATGAATTCTAAGAGTTGGTTTTTTTTTTCTTGCTCTGCCCTGAAGCAGCGAGTAACGGAGGCATGATGAGGAGGATGAGGATGAAGACATCAATGCGGCATGCAGAAATGTTTCGAGTCAGAAAGCACAAATTACCGTTTACTAACACACACACACACACACACACACACACACGCAGCCGCAGACGTACAGGTCAGAGATGTTTGATGGATGACTGGTTGCTGGGCTTTAACTGAGGCGGGATGATAAATGACTGAGACACACAGATGCAGTTCTCTGATCAAAACATGGACCTTCTGTAGTTCTGTTCCCCGGTTGATAGTTTTAAAGAGACGGGTCATATATCTAAAGTCCTCTTCTCTTGTTTTGAGTTCCATTAGACACCAGGGGCCAAAGAATGCATTCCCCTGATGAAGCTCTGCAGCGCCGCGAGCTGTCTAACAGCATTTTATAAATAGAACATTAAGGTACAAAGGGCGTGGCATTATTCTGAATAAATCCCATAATGAGGTGTTATTAGTCCCGAGGCGTAGTGGAGTACCTACCTTCCACCTCCTTACGTGGGGGGGGGGGGGGGGGGGGGGGGGGGGGGGGGGGGGGGGGGGGGGGGGGGGGGGGGGGGGGGGGGGGGGGGGGGGGGGGGGGGGGGGGGGGGGGGGGGGCGTCTGGGTGGAGTTTCCATGTTCTCCCCGTGTCTGCGTGGGTTTCCTCCGGGTTCTCCGGTTTCCTCCCACAGTCCAAAAACATGGATCAAGTTAATTGAATTCTTAAAAATTGCCCCGTTTAGAGTGTGTCTGTGTGAGGGAGTGTGTGCCCAGCGATGGATTGGCGCCCTGTCCTGGGTCTATCTGCCCAGCGCCCGAGACATTCTCCCCTGGATGGGCATGGGGAACCCCACCACGACCCTAATAGAGGATAAGCGGAAGATAATGAATGAATGAATGAATGTTTAAAGTGTAGACTGATCGCTGAGTAACAGGATGCCGGTTTTCTTAACAATCAAAAGCTGCCACTTAGTGGTCAATATACAGAAGAATAACAGCCTTATGGTTTAGTGCTCATCAGGAATCAGCTTGCTGTTTAATGGTTAAAATAATGTATTGTATATCACGCATTGATACAAATGTGAAGTGTGTTATTGTCAGTGATGTCACGGCTGGACAAACGGTTCAGCCAATCAGATTTGAAGACCGGAGCTACCTGTTTTAAAATCACAAACAGTACACAGCAGTAATATTGAAGTATTACAGTAACATCATTCCAACCATTATCTTCCGAGTATTAGGGTCGCGGTGGGGGGGGTTCCCCATGCCCATCCAGGGGAGAATGTTTCGGGCGCTGGGCAGATAGACCCAGGACAGTGTGCCAATCTATCGCTGGGCACACACTCACACACACATACACAATCTATATGGGGCAATTTGGAGAACTTAATTGACTTGATCCATGTTTTTGGACTGTGGGAGGAAACCCACGCGGACACGGGAAGAACATGAAAACTCCACCCAGATGGGAATTTGAACCGAGAATCCGTAGCGCTGAGAGGAGAACATGCTAAACCACTATGCCACCGTGCCGCCCTACAGTAACATGTATCTTAATAAACCAAATAATTAAATTGTTAAATCTGTATGAAATGTATCACACGTTCCAGTCTGGTTAATGTTTTTTAATCCAGTCTGTGCTTCCCTATTGAGTGATGCTGATGTGTATCTGACTGAATTGTAGTTTAATGTGTGGTTTATATCTCTTTAGTCTTTAGGTTTTGGTGTATAATAAACAGAGTTAGCTGTTTTTCTCACAATGGGGGGGCACAGTCCGTCCAAAAGCGGCACTGCGCGGTGCGATGTAATGTGAGAAGCGAGCCAGGCGAGCAGGTAAGTAGTAGAAAAGATAATTTAATAAATGAAAAGAATAACCCGAACCGAGACGAAGGCGACGAGACGCCGAAAACAAACAAAGCACACTACCCCTGAGTGACGTGAGCATATGCAATAACATATACAGATATATATATATATATATATATATATATATAATGCTGACCTGCTGACTCAGGGCGCATGTGCACTTAAGAGTAGTCAGCAGGTCACATGTGATTAGGTAGGACCCAATTCCAGCTCTAGGGGATGGGCCCTACCTACAGGAACCCGGAACGGCCAAAAGCCGAGAGGAAAACGGGGGGAGTGACGTAACACTCCAAACCCTGACAGTTTTACAGAAGGGGGAACGGTGGCATCGCGGCGGCGGCTGCAGAATTCTGCACACAGTCTCAGCAAGGTCAGGAGAGCAGATTTGGTCTTTGCTGGAAATGATCACCGATAATGAATTATTCATGAACAAACAGCAAAACTCAACTCCGGCAGCTTCATATCGACATGTTTCAAGTGCTCCTTAATCAAAGTTAATTACTAATGAGTTATTAGAGACGGCTTTGTTTTAGGGTTAACCCACAGACATCTCGTTTTGTTGTGTAATAAAGGAGATTAGTTCCAACACACTGATCATCCAGCTTTATCACAGCTTCCGAGTCGGGGATCATTTTAAAACCAAGATGAATCTGATGATGTGTGAGACATGAAGAGATGAAGCTAAGGGATCAGATCATAACCTTCTGTAAATGACCAGCAAGGATTAAACATCGATGAATTTAAAAGCTGCTCTTCTGATAATTCATGATCATTCTTGTATACTATCGTTCTGTATCTTCTCTATATTGTCCATTTAAAGTTAGAAGCATGCAGCTGTCCAGATTGCATGGATGAGGTTCCTGTTGGCATACAAATGCAGCAGTAGGATTTAATGGTATGTCTAGTATGGCGGCACAGTGGCTTAGTGGTTAAGCATTTTCTCCTCACAGCGCTAGGGATTCCCGGTTTGAAACCTCATCAGGGTGGAGTTTCCATGTTCTCCCTGTGTCCGCATGGGTTTCCTACGGGTTCTCCGGTTTGCTCCCACAGTCCAAAAACATGGATCAAGGTCAATTGAATTCTCCAAATTGCCCCATATAGTGTGTGTGTGTGAGTGAGTGTGTGCCCAGCGATAGATTGGCGCCCTGTCCTGGGTGTATCCAGCGCCCGAAACGTTCTCCCAGGATGGGCATGGGGAACCCCGCTGCGACCCTAATAGAGGATAAAGCGGAAGATAATGGATGGATGGATATGTCTAGTTCTTCACTGGTGGATTGCACAGGCCTGATTTACATATTTAATATACACTTGGACTTTAATGGACTTGGACTTTTGGATGTATGATGTGTTGAGTCTTTTTCTCATTGTGGGAAAGGGCTTTGGAGGTGTGAGTGTGTCGTCAGGCTCGGTCCCATGTCGTTCATAATGAGACATATCGTCAGGAGGATGAAAGGGTTTTGTGCCTTTGGGTCACGTCGCTCTCAGCTTTGGGTCTGTGATGGTTCCAGACTTCAATGGAATGCCAGTGTTTCAATGCGTTAATCCTTATCGCTGCAATTTGATTCATTTTTTTTTATTTTTTATGCGACGGTACTGTTCCCCCCGCCACGAGAAAATGAGAAAACTCTCAGACAGACCTGTCCGGGTTCCGCGGATAGCCACAGAAACCCCGCTAAACCAAATGAAAAGTCCGTGAACCGAATCTAAATCTCCGGCGTGGACTTTCCACAGCTCCTGCACATCTCTCCAATCCATTATGATGGATGCCACAGCAACCACCACCCACATTGGATACTGCTGCCTCAGTATTGCATATTGCACCATTGTGTTAAACTGTTTTGCATCACACTATATTTCATGTATCGTCCTGCACGTTGGATTGTGTCATATATTCACATTCGCTCTGAAATGTGCATATATATTAATACACTCAGCTCTCTGTTGTTGTATTCAGCACATTAGTCAAGGCAGGACAGGTGGCGCAATGAGAGAATCACACAAACTCATAGAGTGTTATTAAGGGATACATCAACTCACCCGGCGAGATGAGAAGAGGCTCAAGCCGCAGCGAGAGCAACATAGGAACTTTACAGCCGAATCCTTTAAACGGGAGCAAAAGACGTTATTTTGTTCCCCTGCTCACTAAAAAGCCATGAAAACACATGGTGGAACAAACCCGAACTTAATGAGAGAACAGTTCTGCTCTACAGTAATCCCCATTTGGATGGAGTCGTTTAAGAGCCCTGATTCGATCAAATAATGGCTGGAGAGAAGAAATAAGAGTTTGTGCTGACGGAATATTGTTCAGATGTGTTGGTGAGGGACGGAGGAGAGTTTTTCTAACCACAATAATCTGAATCCTTCTGTAAGGCAACGTGTTCTAAAGGCCCAGAGCGGAGGCTTATTAAATTCCGTAGTTCATTTAGTAGTTGTGTGTCGTAAGCTGACTCGGTGCGTCGAGTGTTTCCGTTCAAATAAATCCATTCGGTGATTAAATCTACAGCCGCACACTGGATTTTGTGGTTTTCTGATTGTTTGTTTTGTGTTAGTGTTATGATGCATTAAATTCACGCCGTTCTGTCGTCTTCACTCGCGTCGGTGGGAGGAACAACAAAGCAAGTCATTAAATATCCACAAATGCAGTGCGTTTGATTCCACAGCTTAAAATTTTTTTTTAAAAAAACGAGATCTGACATGGTGTTTGCATGGAAGCGCATCTCAGAACCTGAAATAGTGCACAAACGAAACACCCACAGAAAGCCTGAAACCCCGACACGCCGACTTTCCAGCTTATTAAACAGAGGAGTGAACGCAGACGATGGAACCGGCTGAGATCCACAAAATCTGACCTTTTATGTGTCTTTGTTTGGCTGAATTAGACGAGATCTCTTTAATTTAACTGTAATTAACAAATTAGTTCCGCTCGCAACACAAGGACATGAAGTCGCTTTAATATGAAGGTCATTTCTGTTATTTAAGAAAAATAATAATCACTGATCTGATTCCTCATGTGCTTTTATCTGCTGTGTGTACATTATAATAGTCCATTACAGACGGCACTCTCTCACTCTCCTTTCATATATATTATGGTCTCTGATCTTCCACATTAACGTTCTTTGTTCTGTTTTGTCCGGCAGTACGGTGGTGTAGTGGTTAACACGTCTGCCTATCAGCACTGGGGATCCAGGTTCGAATCCTGATCTGGGGAGGGTTTCCATTTTTTCCCTGGGTCCGTGGGTTTCCTCCAGGTTCCCCGATTGGCTTCCACAGTCCAAAAACATGGATTTAAAGTGAATAAACTGATAGAACGTCTCAGGCGCTGGGCAGATACACCCAGTACAGGGTGCCAAACTATCGCTGGGCACACACTCACACACACACACACACACTCTATAGGGGGGAATTTGGAGAATTCAACTGACCTTGATCCATGTTTTTGGACTGTGGGAGCAAACCGGAGAACCCGGAGGAAACCCACGTGGACACGGGGAGAACATGGAAACTCCACCCAGATGGGGATTCGAACCGGGAATCCCTAGTGCTGAGAGGAGAACATGCTAAACCACTGAGCCACCGTGCCGCCGGCTTCATACAACAGTTAAATCAAATTATTTTGGGTTGTTGCTGTAATAGAAAGCTCCCATTGGCTCCCCAACGCTGATCTTAATCCTGTCCTGGGTGTATCTGCCCAGCCCCGAAATGTTCTCCCCTGGATGGCCATGGGTAACCCCTCCCTCCCTCCACCCCCACCAGTAGAATCTTAGGCAGAAGATGACGAAATAAGTTTAATCTCTTTAAGCAACGAACTTTTGGAACTAAATCAAATGGGATGTCCATCAGACGTGCTGCTTCACTGATGACCAGCTGCTGACCCGTGATGTAAGTGTTGGTTCAGCTCAGCAGTGTGTATGATGCTGCCACCGTTATCTCGCCTCTTTGGAACTCACAGCTCGTTGCATCCTGGTCTTTAAAATATTCACCGCCTTATTCTGGAGTCAAACTCCAGTCTTTCTGTTTAAAGCAAAGCTGATGTGATGTATTCAGCCTCATCCAGCTTCCACCTTCAGGTGGAGAAGAGCCGCTGCAGTTCTAGCATTTCGGCTTTTGCAAGCAGGCTGCAGGTTTTAATCGGATTCCGACGGCAACCGAAGGCCGGGATGGAAAATGGAATACGGGGCCGGTGTGAAGGTACCCGGGCAGATTGAAAAGCAAGCGAGCGACGGCGTTCCGTAATGCCGCTGGTCTGTGATTGAACACCTCAGAAGACCTGCGCCAAGCGAGTTGCAGTAGTTCAGCATCCCACTGATACTGGGCCGAGATCATGTCAGGTTAACAACGTGAGCTGTAATCGCCTGCTGGTCGCCCAAAACCACTTCGAGCTTTCTTGTTTTCTTGTTTCTTGCTTGAGGACGTGATCGAAGTTGAATTAGAAGTTAACCGAAGGTCTGGCAGGATCTGGCTGTGTGTCCTGATGTACAAACATGCCCTGTATATAGCTGCAAGCCATGTTCTGTATAATAAGACATGATGTGAGTTGATTCTTCAGTATCTGATGAAGGAGAAGCAGGCTGAGTGCTGTGTTGGGATTATAATCCATCCATCCATTATCTTCTGCTTTATCCTCTACTAGGGTTCCCCATGCCCATCCAGGGGAGAACATTTCGGGCGCTGAGCAGATACACCCAGGACAGGGCGCCAATCTATCACTGGGCACACACTCACACACACAGACACACTCTATATGGGGCAATTTGGAGAACTCAATTGACCTTAATCCAGGTTTTTTGATCTGTGGAAGGAAACCGGAGAACCCCAAGCGATAGGACGCCAATCTATCGCTGGGCACACACTGACTCACACAGACACACTTTATATGGGGCAATTTGGAGAATTTAATAGACTCCACGTTTTTGGACTGTGAAAGGTAACCTGAGAACCCGGAGGAAGCCCAAGCGGACGCAGGGAGAACATGCAAACTCCACCCAGATTGGGATTCGAACCTGGAATCCCTAGCACTGACAGGAGAACATGCCAAACATTAAACTACCGTGCCATCCTGGGATTAACGCTTGCAGAAGACGATTCGTCTGTTGAAGCAGAAATAAAGGCAGAGAGATTGGAACTCTGCGTTGTTTATCATGAGGGGGTTTATCTTCTGTAGCGTGGGGCAGATATGACCCGTCACACACGTGGGAAGCAGTGATTAGCCTTCGCGTCCGAGACTGGAGATGATGGACAGGAGAATCTTGTGAATAATTACGTTTAGTGCTGCCAACTGCGAGAGGAAAGCGGGGAACGCTGAGCTGTTGTTTCAGCATCGAGCTTCCCAAAAAGAAAAAAAAAAGGAGAAGAAGCCACGAGGGCGGCTTCTGTGGTAAGTACCGCTTTGAAGCCGGGGCTGGGTGTGATCTTGAAAGCCGTCCTTGATGTGGAACAGAGTCAACTGAGCATTTAAGAATTTTCCAGAAGAAAGAATAATAATCACGGTCTAGTTTCGCCGTCTTTAAAGCTGGCAGAACATCAGCAGATACAAAGGAGCTGTAAATAATGGATGTGATGGATGGAACAGAGTTGGACAAGCTCTGGAAAATCTTCTGCAAAATGGAGAGCGACTCAGCAGGTTGCACACTGACAGGTGTGAGGCGTAGACGGCACCACCACCAGCTGTAGCTGCTTACATCCAAAATTCATCCATCCATCCATTATCCTCTGTTTAATCCTAGAGTTGTGGGGGGTTCCCAATGCCTATCCAGGGGAGAAGGTTTAGGATGCTGGACGGGTAAACCCAGGACCCTACACACCCACTTAAACACACACAATATATATAGGGGAAATTTAGATGGGGCAATTGAGAGCAGCCAATTAGCCTTGAATCCATGTTTTTGGACTGTGGGACTAAACCGGGGAACATGAAAGAAACCCACAGGGACACGGGGAGGACATGGAAACTCCACCCAGATCAGGATTGGAACCTGGATCCCCAGCGCTGATGGGAGGACGTGGTGACCACTAAATCTTCTGCCCAATTATTAAAATTCAGAATAATGGTGTAATCCGGGCGGCACGGTGGCTTAGTGGTTTAGCATGTTCTCCTCTCAGCACTAGGGATTCCAGGTTCGAATCCCAATCTGGGTGGAGTTTCCATGTTCTCCCCGTGTCCACATGGGTTTCCTCCGGGTTCTCAGGTTTCCTTCCACAGTCCAAAAACATGGATAAAGGTCAATAGAATTCGCCAAATCAATAGAATTCGCCTGAAACGTACTCCCCTGGATGGTCATGGCGAACCCCTCCTCGCGACCCTAGTAGAGGATTAGGTGGAGGATAATGGATGGATGAATGAATTAACACAAACGTCGTATTTTTACCAGAATGTCCAGCAGATGCCTTTTTATTTGAGACCCAATTAAATGTTCTAAAATCCTCTTCTTATTATTCCTTCGTCCATTCCCATTACGGGTCACCGCTGCAGATCATTATTCTCCATTTCCGTCGTGCCCTGAGCCTCCTCCATCACCTCAACCACCTGCATGGCCTCCCATAACAGACCTCATCCATAAACCTCCCTCTCCTCCTCCTGCCTGGTGGCTCCATCCTCAGCATCTATCTGCCACCTTCATAATTATCATTTTCCCTTCAGTTTTTTCACCTGTACTGCTGCACACGGGTTTAAACGCCTGGAATAAACCTTTGAAATGGACTCATCAGTGTATAAAGAAGACGGTATCCATGATCACAGGGTATTCTTCAGTTCTGGAGGGTGGCACGGTGGCTTAGTGCTTAGAATGTTCTCCTCTCAGCATTTGGGATTCCCGGTTCGAATCCCAATCTGGGTGGAGTTTCCATGTTTGAAAAAAATTGCCCTAACCTTTTTCAATCCTACACTTTATATTTGTGTATCTGTGCGGTTTTAGGAGCTGAAGGACATTTTTTTAAGAACACATCTATAAATGACAGTTGTCACCTCCTTTCCAAATGCCACCCACTCTTATTTACACTATGCTCTCTCTGTCTACACCTCACTCTCCTTCAGTCAGTCAACCTATTATTTTTTTTTTTCATTCTGCTCTTCCTCCGCAGGATGCCAGCTCCTCGTTTTTCCAGTTCAGTGCTTCCCTCCAGCAAGAGGCGCTACTCATGCTGGCCGTCATGGAGGAGTACGACTGGCATGTCTTCTCCGTGGTGACGACGAGGTTCCCCGGCCATCAGGAGTTCGTATCGACCATCCGTGCGACCGTCGAGCACAGTTTCGTGCGCTGGGACCTGCAGAGTGTGGTGACCCTCGATGGCGTCGGCGAGCCGGAGGACCGTGCACATGTCCAGCTGAAGCGCATCCAATCGCCCGTCATCCTGCTCTACTGCTCGAAGGACGAGGCCGAACTGGTGCTGGCCGAGGCCCGCTCCCTCGGATTGGTCGGTGCCGGCTTCGTCTGGATCGTTCCCAGTCTTACGTCGGGAAACCCAGAGCGGACCCCCGAGGCTTTTCCCCCTGGCATCATATCGATAGCTTACGACGAGTGGGACTACCCCCTGGAAACCCGCGTCAAAGACGCGGTCGGGATTTTTAGTCATGCGGCGGCCGCCATGTTTCGAGAGCAGGGACGCATCCCGGACGGAACTGTGAGCTGCTCTGGTCAGCTGGAGAAGCCAGACGTGCCTTCCAGCGCCCTCCGCAGGTAAGGCAATGTGTTTAAAGCATTTGGGTGATATTTAGTTCCCTGTGTTCTTATGTTCTCTTCGCGGCATTCGATTGACTGAGAACTGAGAGGAGCTTCAGCGGAGGTTAAAGGGAACTCAGTGAGCAGGACAGTCAGTAAGAGGAGAATGTTGTGGCCTTAGATTCAGACACATCCCAAATAATTAGTAGAGTATTAAAGATTCTGTGACTCTGAAGAAGTCGTTTTAAAGCGTCCTTGTTTACGTTTTGGCCCAAATTCATCACAAAGATAAAATCACAAGCACATATGACCAAGGCTGAACTACAAACTGTGCAAATGATCACAAGCATGGTGATCCAACATCCAGAGCAAGCCAGATCTATATTGCACATAAGCCCAGAGCGGTGGGCAGCCCTGTACACAGCACCCGGGGAGCAATTGGGATTGGGTACCTTGTCCAAGGGCACATCAGCCGTAGTAGTTGGTGGGACAGAGAATAGAACTTCAGGTTGAGGACCTTAAGGATGGAATCCTACAACTGTCCCACTGCCCCACTGTCAAAATAATGACCACTGGCAAGCAAAGAAAGACATGCTATGAGAGCAGTGTGTGTGCCGGCGGCTGGAACGGAATCGGTCGCTGACCCGCAAGACGAATCGAGATCGACGGACAGACAGAACTCAGACAGAAAGTGGAACGTAGTGAGACGTGCTCAGAGTCCCACCATGAGTTAGATTCAGGAGGAGGTTTGGGTTGCACTACGATGGATCTATGTCTCGGGCCGAGGCTGGCAGAGAGAAAACGACCTGGAAGCGAAGCCGAGACAACAATTAAATCATAAGAATCGGCTGAGACAGGAGAAAATCCTGGATCAGGAAGTCAGACGGAACCAGGGCCAAGAACAGGAGACAGGAACTGGGGCTTACCTCTTGGTTTAAGGTAATCAAATCCGAGTTGCCTGAGTCTGATCTGAAGGCAACGGAGCAGAAGAGAACCATGAGAGAACCAACCGAGAGCAGCGGGAACTTCACAATCGTCTGCGAACATGTTCTAAAAAATCCCATATAATTAGCAGTTGAACTCGTACCAGGTGACATCATCACCCACCAAATGACATCATCACGTACCAAATGACATCATCAGGGAGTTTTGGTTCCCTGATTGGTGTTAGTCTCTACATTATTCAAACAAAACACCACACACATTCGGCGACCTCAGCTCCAGTCCTCAAAACCTCATGGGAGTTCCTCACAAACTGTTACGTGAACATAGGAGTTCCTCCGAAATTGGGTGGCGTGATTGCTCTGCTAGCGGGGAATGTTTTCTGTAAAGGACAAACCTCAGGACAAACGGGCGGAGTCCTACTGCGATTGTCTGAAGGATCGGGAAGTGAAGTGCGACCCGTGGTTTATTCACGATAATACATAACGTCGAGTGCGTTATTGCTTTTATAAAACGATGATGTCACGGCCCAGATTTAAGAACTGGAACTGCCCATTTTATTGGTTTGAGATCAAAGGGTTGTTGATGTGAGTACAGATTAATCTTTCAGAGTAATTGTTTAGGAAAGTCAGGCTACCGAGATGGATATAGCCCCATGGGCTCGGGAGTACTTCAATACCTCACTGTCACTTAACTGCAGCCGCATCAAGAAATGCGACCTGAAGCTGGATCACAGCGACTGTATTCCACTGTAATGAACGGAAGCGTAACCTTTACACACATGTTGTTGCATCGCGTGGTGCACACACACCTACACACTGTACAAAATGGCGAGGAGAGAGAATAATTATCCAAAGGTCAGCATCAAGATTTCACACCTGCTATCAGAGGCATCTCAACAGCAGGGTTTGTTATTGGTGGTCGTGTAATTTAGGAAACGGCGTCTGAATGTCATCGAGCACACTATCATCATGTGGGCTGAAAACGGCGGCATGCGTACGAGAAAAAACATCTGACAGTCACCAAGATGGATCGTTCCTGCTTCAGGCGAGGGGTCCAGGAGCTCGTTTAAAGATTAATTGCACCTGGAATCCCGCCAGGCTTCAGGGTGTTTCATTCCAGAACCAGGCTGCCCCTGGCAGGTGGAAAGGACCCCGCTATAAATTAATCTTTCAGCGAGATACTGTCCTCAAACATACACCCAGCCCAACTGTCAAAAGCCGACTGACTGTGCAAGCCCACTGCTTATCCAACAGAGATGGAGTCTCCAGGTTTACACCGAAATGATGAAGGCAATTTATATTTACAACCGAAATGTGTTGCCCATTCGGTTCCGTTCTGAAGGTTTTCTTCACTCAGAGACTCCAGACAAACTGAAGACGCTACAAACGTTCATTCATTCATTTATTCATTATCTTCTGCTTTATCCTCTATTAGGGTCGCGGTGGGGTTCCCCATGCCCATCCAGGGGAGAACGTCTCGGGCGCTGGGCAGATAGACCCAGGACAGGGCGCCAATCCATCGCTGAGCACACACTCACTCACACAGACACACTCTATATGGGGCAATTTGGAGAATTTAATTAACTTGTTCCATGTTTTTGGACTGTGGGAGGAAACCGGAGAACCCGGAGGAAACCCACGCAGACACGGGGAGAACATGGAAACTCCACCCAGATGGGGATTCTAACCGGGAATCCCTAGCGCTGAGAGGCGAACGTGCTAAACCACTAAGCCACCGTGCCGCCCCGCTACAAACGTTGGTTGACAAAATCCATAGGGAGCAACGTTGCTTTCAATTCAATGCCACATGTCCATGTCCCAAATGATCAGCTTGGTATGTTGTGTTGGACTGTCAGTCTGAAGGTTGTGGGTTCCAATTCCAGGCCCACTGAAGTTACCACTCCATAAGCAAGACCCTTAAATCTCATTGCTGCAGGGGGGGCTGTAAGGGCGTCAGGCCAATCCTGTGTTCTTACTAATGATGAGACGATTACAGATTTTGATGGTACAATTGTTAAGGAATAACTATGATTATTACCATTACCAATTTACCAAAAAAATCCAGCTTTACAGAGATACAAGCTTGAACCCTCAAAAAGCAAGTCGAAGCAACAGTGGCAAGAAAAAACTTTGTTGTTAAGAAGAAACCTTGGTCTAAATTTCTGGCATAATACAATTTTTTCGTATAGATGTTGTCATGACGATGTTGAGGCACTCTTACTTAATTAATTGTAACACTTGTAATCGCGATTAACCACAATAACGATTAATTGTCTCGTCCCTAGTTCTGAGTCCAACCAATTTACTTGTAAATCGCTTTAGATAATAGCGCCTGCTAAATGTAGTTTAAATTCAGGATTTCAAAGCTCATCGAATGAATAAATGAATTTTTTTATTTAATAAACGCAGAGCGGCACGGTGGCTTAGTGGTTGGCATGTTCTCCTCTCAGCGCTAGGGATTCCCGGTTCGAATCCTAATCTGGATCGAGTTTCCATGTTCTCCCCATGTCTGTGTGGGTTACCTCTGGATCAAGCTCAATTGAATTCTCCAAATTGCCCCATATAGAGTGTGTTTGTGTGTGTGTGTGTGTGCCCAGCGATAGATTGGCGTCCTGTCCTGGGTTTATCTGCCCAGCGCCCGAAACGTTCTTCCCTGGATGGGCACGGGGGCGACCCTAGTAGAGGATAAAGCGGAAGATAATGGATTGATGGAGGGTCTTACTAACTGACCTCCTTATAGTCAGTGTATCGTTTTTAAGGTGCAGACGTGGGTCACCTCATCGTTTTGTGGTCATGATGTAAAGATGGATCTGTTTACTTTGTGTTTTTACAGAATGCAGTGATGTAAGAGGGGATGGTTTACACCAGTCCAGACTATTTACCGCATTTATATGAATCCTGCCTGGACGGCAGGTGTTGAACGTGAATGGAATCATCAGGCCCTTCTTTAGGCAGCGTAATCATACCTGGCTAATTGTTTCTGACGTTCAGCAAGCTGTGCTTGTTTTGGTAACAGACAGTCCCTGCCTTCTTCCTCTACATGCAGTGTGATGACAGCTGATCCCAGGACTATTGCTGTCTCAGCTGACGGGCCGGTGCACATCCTTCAGAAAAATCACAAAGCCATTCTTGTATATTGCTGTTCCAACTATTTCTATCACAGTGAAACTGAATGTTGCGCGGGGGAAAAAAAACAACAACCAGTTCTACACCAAATCGCCCTCCTCTGTTTATACTGGGAGGTGATTCTGCCCTGAATTCAGACAGAAAGGCTGGTTTGTGGCTCCTTTTGTCTTTATTTTAAATCTATCAGGAGTTGCCATGGGTTTGGCGGCGCTAAGCTTCTGCACCGAGTAGGTGTTTCTCTTTTGATCTCTCCCTAGTTGCTAGGGTGGTCTGAATCTGGGACACTGCAGACTTCACAATGAGGGAACATTTTACACGATGCGATCATCAGCGGCGCAACTTGAAGAAAGCCTCCGCATGGAGATCTGCGCTGCTGAGCGTGGACGTGTGCGGAGAGCAGCCGTGCCTTATATAATCCATACAGATCAAGCGAACCCTGATGCGTTCACAGCGGCGTGGATATAAGCGGCGGATATGTCGATTCACGATGCATTAGCGATGCACTATGAAATGAAGGAAGGCATTCGTTCGAGCAGAAGCTGCATCTGAGGAGCAGGTGTAGTTCTGACCCGGTTTCTGTGCTCAGTCTGCCCCGAAGCGGAGCTTGCTCCTCACCCAGATTGGTTTCTTGATAATCTGTGCATCCGGCACAGGGACCCCCATTTTTTTTTCCCCCAGCGTTTGTCTTTGGTTTGGCCTCAGCTGCATATTCATGTTTAAAAAGCAGCGAGCCGAAGTGACGGCTGCTTTGACACGTGAAGTTCTCCCGGGGTACAAAGTGGCGTAGCGCAGCAATCTGTTTACGCGTTTGATGTGTCGCACTTCAGCGTGTCCTATCAGCCTCAGCCAGGCCCAACACGACAAACCCATCACCTTAGAGGTGGCTCCCAGCCAGGGGGAGGTGTGCGCCACCTTCGCTGCACCGGCGATAATCCCGTTTGTTTTATAACGTTCGAAAAAACCCCAGAGAATAGACAATTTTCACACAGTTATGCCGGCCCACGTCCGTGCAGGTGCTTATTGGATTCTGGGTCCATATTTAACATTTTTAACGGGCGTGCAGTGACAGGTCAGTTTTTTTTTTTTTTGCATGGCTTCATTGCTGCTTTTATCTGCGGCATAAATACTCTTCGGAGCCCGCGGCTTTCGACTGACGTAGTGAACCTGGTTACGTCACTTTGTCGAGCTCAGGACAGAGATGAGAGTCTCGACACCATTCAGATCACCCTTTATAAGCAAAACACTCCAGGCTTTGGGCACGCCAACGGAACGGAAGGGTCAGTTAAGGACCAGACATCGAGCCGTCTGATTGCTTTCATTGTGCGTTTTTAATTATCACTAATATGAGAGTAGACAGTGACCTTTTCTGTTTGTGGTACTAATGCTGACAACAATCAATAAACACGAACAAGGCTAATTTAATCCACTAATCAATTCTTTCAAGCTGACCTATAGAGTGAACGATTCGCCTCTCTGTTTCGCAGTAAATCTCTTCCTACTGCACTGTTTAGCTTGAACATACTGTAGCTCATAATTTCAGTGTGTGTATGTGTGTGTGTGTGTGGGGGATTAAAACATGCTATTAACACGAAATTGACATCAGACTTCAATAGTAACTGAAAAAAGTTACACATTAGAATAAAAAAAGTTCTGCATTTAAACCAAGTGCCGTTCAGCTGCAGAATGTCAAAAAAATTTACATAATATTCAGTTTACATAATTTGAATACAAAAAGTAAATCAGGGACGGCACGGTGACTTAGTGGTTTAGCATGTTCTCCTCTCAGCGCTGGGGATTCCCAGTTCAAATCCCAATCTGGGTGGAGTTTCCATGTTCTCCCCGTGTCCGCGTTGGTTTTCTCCGGCTTCTCCGGTTTCCTCCCACAGTCCAAAAACATAAATCAAGTCAAGTGAGTTCTCCAAATTGCCCCATTTAGAGTGTGTCTGTGTGAGTGAGTGTGTGCCCAGTGATAGATTGGCGCCCTGTCCTGGGTCTATCTGCCCAGCGCCCAAAACGTTCTCCCCTGGATGGGCATGGGGAACCCCCTCCCGAACCTAATAGAGGATTAAGCGGAAGATAATAAATGAATGAATGAATGAATGAATGAATGAATGAAAAGTAAATCAGCTAAGTCAGCAGGTTCTTAGGAGTCTCTGAGATGGTGGTTGAATGGTTCCAAAGTAATAAAGAATGAAAGAGTGTGAATTATTGTAAATAAATCAAGGGAAAGAGGTTTTGTTAGGCCTGATGCAAAGCAGTTCTGTTACAGCCCTTTATCATGATTTATTTACGATAATACACAGCCTCAAGTGCCTTATTGCTTTTATAAAACAACTACAAACAGACAATAATGAATAAAAACGGGCTTTGTTTCATAAATGTGTTTATTTAAAACCAAATTCTTAATAATCTGGTCTTCTGCGTTGTACTCTAGACCAGTTTTTGAAGTGAACATTGATTGCTGAGTAACAGGATACCAGTTTCTCTAACGGTTATCAAACAAAAACAGCCGTAACAGGTTTAGTGCTCGTCGTAAATCGCCTCGCCTTTATATTAATCTGTATTTTATGATTTAAAATAATGTACATCACGCATGTACATGTATCACGAATGTGAAGCGCTCAGAGCCGTGTGTTATTCTCAATGTTGTCACGGCTGGACAAACGGCTCAGCCAATTAGATCTAGGGACCGGAACGTCTCGTTTTATACAGGATGTTATTGGGCTTGGACATTTAAGCCCATGGGTTTTCATATCACTACGAGGATGACACCCAGCTTTACGTGTCCAGAATTTCACCGGCCGTCAACCTGCGCGACGTTCATATCTGTTTAGCGGGAGTCCCATCAGTGTCAGATAAATTTTAAAAATCTTGTTTGTCATTATTCAAACAAAAGGCCCTCAGATTGCAGGCAGGTGTCTCTGTGCATTACTCTGGTTTCACAGACGTGAAGCTCAAAGTGTTAAACATGGCGTTAAAACAGCCTCCTCCTGCAGTTTCATGTTTCTCGACAGGTTGCACCTCTCAGATCGACGGCGTAGGGTCTGCTTTAAAGTGGATGTGGGGGGGGGGGGCAGATTTTTAAAACCACATATAAGGTCACCCCTTTCACTTCCTAATTGGGTGTCATCACTAAAAGATGGCATTACCTCATTCATTCATCTATTGTTGTATATTCTGTCACTAGGCAACCAATTGCAGCACTTTCCACCCGAGCCTCGTGCACATGTCCAGTTTACATAAATGTCCATGTGATCCGTGTGTCCGAGCAGAAATCCAGACAGATTCTGATACGTCACTAAAACTTCCATTAGCTTCATTAGGAATTCGGTTCCTAAGTCATTTTTTAACTACAGACCATAAATTCTCCTGAAGCACTTTCTCAGATATAAGCATTTTTGTAGTGAATTTTGTGTACAGCGTGGCCAGGTCCGGAGGCAGCTCCGAATCGGCTCCCAATCCCATCCAAGTTGGAATGAGGTTCTCCAAAACAAATGCTTTCATTTTCACCAAACGCAGCCTGTAGGTCTGAAGCCGAACAACTTTATCTTATACTCATCCATCCACAAAACAGCGCTCCAAGAGTCATTGCCCTCCTCGTTACTTTTGTGCAGCTTTACTTTTCTCTGAAGATATTTTAGGACAGAAAGTCTTTCTCCCTGAAGTTACGAAGAAAAAAAGTGGGCGTGTCACCTGATACGTGACAGTCATTTTGATCTCATTTCCATCCATCTATTATACATACACTCATAGATAGACCCAGGACAGGGGGGCAATCTATCACTGGGTACACACTCACTCACACAGACACACTCTATATGGGGCAAATTGGAGAATTCAATTGACCTTGATCCATGTTTTTGGACTGTGGGAGGAAACCGGAGAACCCGGAGGAAACCCACACAGACACAGGCAGAAACTCCACCCAGATGGGGATTCGAACCGGAAATCTCTAGTGCTGAGAGGAGAACATGCCAACCACTAAGCCACCGTGCCGCCTTGCTACAGTCCAAAAACAGGGATTCAATGTGAACTAGCTGCTCTAAATTTCCCCCCATGTAGTGTGTGTGCTTGTGTGTGTGTGTGTGTGTGTGTGTGCTTGTGTGTGTGTGTGTGTGTGTGTGTGTGTGTGTGTGTGTGTGTGTGTGTGTGCCTATCAATGGATTGGCAATGTTGGAAATGTTCTGTAGTTAAATGAGAATGAGATAAATAACAGCAGGTAGTGAATATAAGTTGTGAAGTAAAAATGTACCATGTCCCTGTTTTAGATTAAAATGAATGTAGTTTGTATATATAAATAAAATAAAACTATTTATATTTGAATTAAATATAAATATTATAATAAATACATTCACAAATTATGTTTAATTAGTATTAAACTAGTTACTTTATTAAAGTCGTATAATCCTGAATATGAACGTGTATTTATTTCAATGATGTCATTGCATTTGAGTCCTAAAATGTGTGTGTGGTTTTTTTTGGGAGGTGGTTAAATGGAGGAGGGCTGGTGTGTTGGGTCGTAATGTGCTGATTCGGTGCCCGGGTTCTATCTCGCTGCCGCTGTAGAGATAATCCGAAATTAAACGACAAGCTAAGTTAAGCAGTTGATCTATCATACGACTTAATAAAGCAACGAAAGTGCATTTAACTTCCCAGCACAGTTTCACCTCCCGCCTCCATCAGGACCGGTCCTCCTCGTTTTCACGCCCTGAACCGTGTCATTAAATTAGTTCTTGTTTGAAGTTCATTTTCAGGAAAACTGTGGCAGGATCCAGAGTGGGAACGAGGGGAAGGGCTCTGGGCCGGAATGTTGTTGTGTGATTATAAAGATTAGAGCTTATATAACTTTATTACTCTCCTCCAGACGTGAATATTTATGACCAGTCAGCCTGAGCGTGTAAACAGTGTTTCTTCTTTGGAACGTTTCATGTCGAATGTGCTGCTACCTCTCGCTTTCTGTTTCTTCATTTTCATCTGGAAGCGCTGCGCATGTTGCCCTCATGTGCCGTAAACGGGGGGGTTTGGTGGTGGTGGTGGGGGGGGTTCAGCTCAGACAGCCATTTGATGGAGTGATACAATAACGGACTGATGTAATAAAGTCATGTGTGGCTGATCTGCATCCTGATTGATGAAGCTGCTCACGGTCCTCTGATGTCTGATTAAAGTCAAACATGTTCACAGAATGAGACGTCGCCTTAAAAGATCCTCTGACGCCGATGTCAGCAAAACCAATGCTCATTTCTCTGCTGTGCTGAACTTTGATATACTGCTTTCATACAAACACACACTCACACACACACACTCATATATACACACACTCACACACACACACACACACACACACACACACACACACACACACACACACACACACACACACACACACACATACACACACACACACACACACACACACACACACACACACACACACACACACACACACACACACACACACACACACTCATATATATACACACATTCACACACACATACATACACTCACACACACAATTACTCATGCATACACACACACTCACTCATACACACACACATACATACACACACACTCATTCATACATACACACACACTCATTCATACATACACACACACTCATTCACACATTCACACACACACACATACATACACACACACACTCACTCATACATACACACACTTATTCATATGCACTCACATACACACACACATACATACATACACACACACATACTCATACATACACACACACACACACACCCATCTATACACACTCACTCATACACACTCATACACACACACACACACACACACACACACACAGCTGTAGCAGTTGACACAGATCCCTCTTAATTTGTTGCTCGAAGCTAAACTTTCATCATCACTCCTCCTTCTGTTTTCTTGCAGGATCTTTAAATGTTATGGTGTTTGCTAATGTTTTATTGGTGGTGTAATGGTTAGCAGATTATTCTCTCAGTGTCATCCAGGTTTGAATCCCAATCTGGTTCTCTGGGTTCCTCCTACATTCCAAAGACATGGATTCAGTGTAAATTGGCTGATCTAAATTGCCCCCTAAGTAATGTGTTTATCTGTGTGAATGAATAAGCTGCCCAGAGCCCAAAACACTCTCCTCGGGATGGGGCATGGGGACCCCCGCAACCCTAGTAAAGGATTAAGCAGAAGATAATAGACAGATGGTAAAGTTTTATAAATTAATGATATTATTTTGATGGGGATCTGATATTTTATAATATATTTTCATAAATCATATCAGCTACACTAAGCACGACCTTCGAACAGTATGAAGACAAAACTATCAGGACGCACACACATCACACCCTCAGGATCTTTTAGGTTGCTCTATTTTATCTTCAGCTGGTTTTGTAGCTTCGATCTGGAGCTTTTGATTTTGGAGTTTGTGAGTGTTGTTGCTTCGTTCCTGAAGTCAGACAGTGAAAACGGCTTGGATTGCAGTCGCCGTAGTAATTCATCCCAAAGGTGTTCGACTCAGGGCTTTGTGTGGGTCAGTCAGGTTCCTCCATACCAAACCCATCCAACCATGTCTTCATGCTGGAACAGAGCAGGCCTTCCACAATCTGTTCCCACAGCGCCGAGAGCTCACGGTTATCCAAACGGCACGGCCAGGTGCAGCACCGATTCACCTGTGGAAATGAGACACAGAACAGCAACTAAATTCAGAGCTTTTTCACATGTCTCAGGACTTTTGTCTACGCTGCGTGTATCATTTCAACCCAAACGTGTTTTAAATATTCTCTGTGAACATACTTACCAATTAAATCAAATTAGTTAACCGTCTAACAGCAGGAAGGGATTTCAGTGATTTTGTTGGTGCTGGTTTGAGGATTTCTATAACTACCTACCTCCTGGGGGTTATATAGACAAATTCCTCTTAAAAAAAGAGTTTAATCAAATGATGTGATGACATTAAGCTGGATGATGGAATGGCTGGTTGAGTAAGAGGTTTTGAAAAGCAGAAAAACAAGCAAGAGACTTACAACACATTGAACCTCGATATATTAACATATCATTTATTCATTCATTATCTCCCGCTTTATCCTCTATTAGGGTCGCGGTGGGGTTCCCCATGCCCATCCAGGGGAGAACGTCTCGGGCGCTGGGCAGATAGACCCAGGACAGGGCGCCAATTCATCACTGGGCACACACTCACTCACACAGACACACTCTAAACGGGGCAATTTTTAAAATTCATTTAACTTGATCCATGTTTTTGGACTGTGGGAGGAAACCGGAGAACCCGAAGGAAACCCACGCAGACACGGGGAGAACATGGAAACTCCACCCAGATGGGGATTCGAACTGGGAATCCCTAGCGCTGAGAGGCGAACGTGCTAAACCACCAAGCCACCGTGCCGCCATATTAACATATCAATATATTATATTAAAGTGTATATAACGAGGTTCTGGTTGAGTACATGTTCTGGTTCGATACACAACATGAGATTTTTAGTTTTTAATAAAAAACTAATCTCAGTATCTTAACCTCTTAATCCTCTAGTAGGGTTACAGGGGTTCTCATGCCCAACCAGGGGAGAACAATTAGAGTGTTGGGCACACAGGACAGGATGCCAATCCATCAGTGGACACACCCTCACTCACTCAAACACATACGCACTCTCACTATATAGGGGCAATTTAGAGCAGCCAATTCACCTTGAACTGTGGGACGAAACAGAGAACCCTAAGAAAACCCACATGGACATGGGGAATCTCAAATCGGGATTCAAACCTGAGAAGGTCCGAACCACCACGCCACCGTGCTGCGCAGTGTTAATACGAATCACTAAACTTTTTATCATCGCTGTTAAACATCAGCAATAGATTCAGGCTTTTAAATGTCTGACCACTCAACGGGTTTGTAGTGAGTTCCAATGATAGGTTTACAGAAAATAAACAGAAAATAATATACATTTATTGTAGGAAATGCAGGTGAAGTGATAGATCACCAGCCAGAGCGTCTGCTCTATAACACCAGAGACGGACATTTTTTATTTAAATCATCAGATCAGTTTATTATTAAAAGACGTTATAGTTGAAGTTGGCGGTTCAGAGGCGCCGCGGTGTCAGAGCCCTTCATGTAATCAGAATCTCCTTGTTCTGTAAACAATAGCTCTTTGGGTTCAAGGCCCAAATTATAATAATAACAGCGGTGCAGCTTGACTGACGGATTGTGCTCTCGGCTCTTCTGCTCAGTGAAGCATCTGCAAATCAGTAAAGATGAACATTTGCATATCAACTAGTTAATTAGTCTGATATTGTACTTCTCATTATGGGATACTTTAATCAAAGGGAACTTTAAAAATGTTTCAACTTTAAAATCAATCCTTCATCTTTAAAGAACTAAAGCGAGGTGATGAGATATCAGAGGAATCATTCTGAAAGGTTTCATTAGATCTGAAGGATTTATGACCCGCCATCTCACTGTCCACAGGTCCACAAAATCAACATAACCGGCGGCCCACTGGCGTCCAAACGCTGGGGATCCCGGTTCGAATCCTGACCTGGGTGCCGTTTCCTCCCACAGTCCACCTTAACTTTGTAAACTTTATTAATTTGCAAATCCATGTTTTCTATGAGGGCGGCACGGTGGCTTAGTGGTTGGCATCTTCTCCTCTTAGCATTAGGGATTCCCTGTTCGAATCCCAATCTGGGTGGAGTTTCCATGTTCTCCCCATGTCCGCATGGGTTTCCTCCGGGTTCTCTGGTTTCCTCCCACAGTCCAAAAACATGGATCAAGTCAATTGAATTCTTCAAATTGCCCCATATAGAGTGTGTCTGTGTGAGTGAGTGTGTGTCCAGTGATGGATTGGTGCCCTGTCCTGGGTGTATCTGCCCGGCACCCGAGATGTTCTCCCCCCCCCCCACGACCCTAATAGAGGGTAAAGCAGAAGATAATGGATGGATGGATGGATGTTTTTTTGTGGTGATCTCTTCGGGAACCATGTGACATACATGACTTGCCTTTTTTTTATTTGTGGATTGGTGTTTGGTTGGTGTCTAATCTGTAAGCGAGACCATGAGGTGGGGTGCAGTTGGGTTCTCTCAGACTGTGATGAAGGGTTTCTGAAGCAATCATGCTAAATAAAGGCGGGAGCCATCACTCTGTTCTGACCTCTGTGAAACTGTGACGAGGATAACCACATTGACTCGTACAGCATTGTGCTCGGGAACAGCACGACACTCGGTCCCCCCGGGACGAGGCCAAATCCGATAATGGGGTGTAACACCTGACCACAAGCATTTTCCTGGAAATTGATTTACGGAGGTCGGCCCGAATCAGGGTCATGATAATGAAAAGCCGACCACCTTGTTTCTCTGGCTCTCATATGGGGATTGAGCGAGAACTGAATGTGAAAATACTGTAATGGAAAGGTTCGCAGTGACTCAGTCGCGGAGCATATTTGCTCTCTGCCTGGCTGTCAGGAGAGAAATGAGCTGATATAGAGTATTCAAATAAGGGACAAGAGCTTTTCTGACATGAATATGATGCATTGTATATGGAAAGCCATGACGAGCCTCGTGCACGGCGCGGCGTCCTGAGAGCGCTCAATCTCTGACTCATTGTGGGTTTTGCGTCTGTGGAAGGGGTTCGGCCCGAAAGTTTTGTTCCATTAACAAAGCTCTGAGGTAAAAGGCAGCCTTAATTTGAATCCTGATATTAAGGGAGGCTGTGACCTTTGTGGAGCCGTTTGTGGAGCCGAGTATAATATATATTAAAATGGTGGCGTGTTCTGGCTCATAAGCTTCTAATAAACTAAGCATAACAGCTAGAGCCATATAATCAATACCTGTTATTGCAACTACGTCATGTATTTCTTTTTAACGACATCGTATGCACTCCCCAGTGTTGCTCTGAATTCAGCATCACAATGTTCTGCGCAGTCAGTGGAATCTTCTGCACCATAATTAAACCTCAAACTCACACAACAACTTTCTGCATTAGAGATCAGACTGAGGCAGCATTTACACCTGTTACAGAGAGAGCTATATGTCCATGCTCAATTAATTCTTTTTTTTAATTATCTTCTGTGTAATCCTCCACTGGATGATTGGTCGATTGGTGGGGGGGGTTTCTCCATGGCCAATAAAGAGGAGAACGTTTTGGGTGCTGGGCAGGACAGGGCATCAATCCATCGCTGGACACACTCACTCACACAGACACCCACACACAGACTATTTAGGGGAAGAATCCATGTTTTTGGACCTTGGGAGGAATCTGGAGAACCCGGAGGAGACCCACGCAGACACGGGGAGAACATGCAAACTCCACCCAGATCGGGATTTGAACCTGAATCCCTGGCACTTAAAGGCGATTGTGCTAACCACCAAGTTTGTCCAAGTATGTCCAAGTCTAATTTTAAATAGTTATAGTGAGTTTAGTGCGGCACGGTGGCTTAGTGGTTAGCACATTTGCCTCTCAGCAGGGGGGGGGGGGGGGGGGGGGGGGGGGGGGGGGGGGGGGGGGGGGGGGGGGGGGGGGGGGGGGGGGGGGGGGGGGGGGGGGGGGGGGGGGGGGGGGGGGGATGTTCTCCCCGTGTCTGCGTGGGTTTCCTCCGGGTTCTCCGGTTTCCTCCCACAGTCCAAAAACATGGAACAAGTTAATTGAATTCTCAAAATTGCCCCTATAGTGTGTGTCTGTGTGAGTGAGTGTGTGCCCAGCGATGGATTGGCGCCCTGTCCTGGGTCTATCTGCCCAGCGCCCGAGACGTTCTCCCCTGGATGGGCATGGGGAACCCCACCGCGACCCTAATAGAGGATAAGCTGGAGATAATGAATGAATGAATGAATGAATAGTGAGTTTAATCCCCCCTCCCAACCATCGGATCATCTGGAAACAAACTGGCTGAAGATCAGTGTTTGGTGATGCTGCACTTTAGCTTGGATTATTAAAGGATAAAAATCTTGTGTTCTCTCACTTGTACGTCACTTTGGATAAAAGCATCCACAACATGACAGAAAGCGAAGCCTCCCACAGGTTCTCGGTTGGGTGAGGTTAGGGCTCTATGAAGACCACTGGGGTTATCAGTGTGAGATTTGTCTCGGCACCACAGGAACGTCAGAAAGCTGCGTCAGACTTTTCCAGATCATATAACTGAAGCCGGCGGCACGGTGGCTTAGTGTTTAACACGTTCTCCTCTCAGCACTAGGGATTCCCGGTTCAAACCCCAATCTGGGTGGAGTTTCCATGTTCTCCCCCTGTCCACGTGGGTTTCCTCCGGGTTCTCCGGTTTCCTCCCGCAGTCCAAAAACATGGATCAAGGTCAATCGAATTCTCCAAATTGCCCCCTATAGAGTGTGTCTGTATGAGTGAGTGTGTGCCCAGCGATGGATTGGCGCCCTGTCCTGGGTGTATCTGCCTGGCGCCAAGAAATGCCCCCCCCCCCACGACCCTAATAGAGGATGAAGCAGAAGGTAATGGATGGATGGATGACGTACAGCTGACAGAGCCGACTCCTAAACAATTAACGTGGTAAACACCTTCATATCCATGGCAGAGAGAGGAGTGTGTGCTCTGCTTTGTACATAAATTTGACCTGAAGCATCAAAACTCATTCTATTTCCACACATGAAAGAACACGACCAGAGGCTCAGCTCATCCAGCGCTTCCTATGACAGAACTTACACACATGAATACATACAGCAGGTCAGGGATCAGTGTGCCATCACGCATCACGTGTGTCCTGTGTCACGTTCTGCAGGTCTGTGAATAACACGGTTAAAACTGTTTGACATTAAATTTCACTTACATTCAATAAAGACACCGAAGGGAACTTTAAAGGCCTTTCCAATTCTTTAGAACATGAAGTCTGTACGTGTGACGTTCCTCTCACAAGCGGCGTGAGAACAAGAGCCTCTTATAAACTCTATCAGACTGGAAGTAGGTGGTGACATTGTTTCGTGTGTTTGTCACAGAATCTGGGCAATTGTTCAGCACTGAGGAGAAAATAGATGTTGCTTCACCAAAGTCCTGAGTTATAAATAAAGCTCTTCGCTAGACAGCTGACGATTCAAAGATTGTCATTCAATCATGTAATGCATGCTGCTGTGAGAGACCCATGTTCACGTCTCTCGAAGTAACCTCCTCCTGCCCACGACCACCAACACCACCAACACCACCACCCTCCAAAACAATCAATAATAATCTGACCACCATAATAATCTGACCACGCGACTTCTTCAAAATGGAATAGCAACTAATATTTCTTTAAAAATGAGCAGGTTCGTTATAATTAAGAGTTCTGATCAAAAGACACCCAACGAATTTAAGGTTTTGAATTATGTGGAGTATTAAAAACAGTTACGGTGCAAAATAAAAATATAATAGCTACAGATTAAAATGTTAAATGTATTTTTTTTTGTGATATTAAAAGAAAGGTGTACTGTGCACATGTGTGTGTGGGGTTCGGTGTTTTTTTAGAGATTAGACAATTAATCATTTTTGCAATTAATCACGATTTAAAGCATCTTAATCAATTAAACGTGGAAGTGACTCAGCATCGTCATGACGACATTGATAAAAAAAATTTAAATAATAAAAAATAAAGTTCCGCTTGCAGCACATCCGTCTGTTTACTTTGTCCTTACAGAAAAAAACCTGGTTCTCTTTTAAATGGTTTTGCCGATATGTACAAATTTACAAATGAAGGAACATATTAAAAATTATTAAAGAAGAATACGAATTAATATTTTTGTTATAAAGAATATTTTGTGTCAATATTTAGCAAAAGTCCTTTGTTGTCGTTTTTCGATAGTAAAAGTTATTTAGTGTTTCCATTAAATAGAAAAAAAATGTGCCTTGTTAATTATTTTATAATTTAGTTAATTATTGTATAGTTATCATAGTAATCGTATAATCAAGATTATTTCTTTAGTAATAAATGTACCATCAAAATCTATTGTGATCTGTCTCTGAAAACTAGGAACTAATATAACAATGGGAACAATGGTTTTCCACATGGACCTTTATAAACCAGATTCCGTATCATTTCTCAACTTTTTTCATTCATTATCTCCCGCTTTATCCTCTATTAGGGTCGCGGTGGGGTTCCCCATGCCCATCCAGGAGAGAACGTCTCGGGCGCTGGGCAGATAGACCCAGGACAGGGCGCCAATCCATCGCTGGGCACACACTCACACACTCAAACACACTCTATAGGGGGCAATTTGGAGAACTCAATTGACTTGATCCATGTTTTTTGACTGTGGGAGGAAACCGGAGAACCCGGAGGAAACCCACGCAGATACGGGGAGAAAATGGAAACTCCACCCAGATGAGGATTCGAACCGGGAATCCCTAGCGCTGAGAGGAAAACGTGCTAAACCACTAAGCCACCGTGCCGCCCATTTCTAAACTTAAAAATCTAAATTAAAACCAGTGTTGCTATTTGACGAACCATTCATTCATTCATTCATTATCTCCCGCTTTATCCTCTATTAGGGTCGCGGTGGGGTTCCCCATGCCCATCCAGGGGAGAACGTCTCGGGCGCTGGGCAGATAGACCCAGGACAGGGCGCCAATCCATCGCTGGGCATTTGACGAACCATTCAGTAAATAAACTCATCATTAATAAATCCAAACGAACACAAAACCCTTAAACTCCAGCTACAAACACTCTGCGTAACAAAAACCAGACACAGATATGCAATTAAAGTCAGGCTGAGTGTACTTGTGGCTGTATGAAGAATAAAATATATAACACTTCCCCTTCCAACTGCAGGCTTTTCAGAAAGAACTATAAAGAACTAAAAAAACACGAATATTTAGGAAGCAGGTGGTTTGTAAACCGTATCTGGTATCGTTCTTGAGGGAAACGGGTTTAAATTGCTGACTCGGGTGTCTGCCAGGATTGTTATACATATCCATCATACAGCAAACATGAAAATGAGACACCATCAAACCATACACTGGTCTCCAAACCTCTGTGAGGATAGACGTCAAACATAACGGAAGAAGCAGGATATTTAATAAAGGCTTTGTAAACATCTGGACTCGTTACAGGCTGTCTGTCACACCCCCGGATCATACCACACCTTCACGTTTCGCAGTATTTTTTAGTATTTGGAATCAAATACCACGGTGGCTTAGTGGTTGGCATGTTCTCCTCTCAGCACTAGGGATTCCCGGTTCGAATCCCAATCTGGGTGGAGTTTCCATGTTCTCCCCGTGTCTGTGTGGGTTTCCTCCGGGTTCTCCGGTTTCCTCCCACAGTTCAAAAACATGGATCAAGTTAATTGAGTTCCCCAAATTGCCCCATATAGAGTGTGTGTGTCCAGCGATAGATTGGCGTCCTGTCCTGGGTCTATCTGCCCAGCGCCCGAAACTTTCTCCCCTGCATGGGGAACCCCACCGTGACCCTAATAGAGGATAAAGCGGGAGATAATGAATAAATGAATCAAATACCACGGTGGCTTAGTGGTTGGCATGTTCTCCTCTCAGCACTAGGGATTCCCAGTTCGAATTCCCATCTGGGTGGAGTTTCCATGTTCTCCCCGTGTCCGCGTGGGTTTCCTCCGGGTTCTCCGGTTTCCTCCCACAGTCCAAAAACATGGATCAAGTCAATTGAGTTCTCCAAATTGCCCCATATAGATTGTGTGTGAGTGAGTGTGTGCCCAGCGTAATGGATTGGCGTCCTGTCCTGGGTGTGTCTGCCCAGCGTGCCCAACGTTCTCCCCTGGATGGGCATGGGGAACCCCCCCGCGACCCTAATAGAGGATGAAGCAGAAGATAATGGATGGAAGAATCAAATACATGATCATAAATGAAACGCTGTGTAAATGTACCTACTATCACATTTCATTTCCTTGCCTTGGGTAATGTATTCACACATGAGCTCACTTACAGTGAGTGGGGGCAGATTAGCGAGTGTACTATAAGTGTAGCTTTCAGAGACGATGTGTAGGTGTGTGTTACTTTCACTCATGCTCATTATCGCGGCGCCGTAACATGCAGTTGTGAATGTTCTGTGTTTCAGATACATGATGGGCGTCAGTCTGGAGGGCAGAGATTTGTCCTTCATGGACGACGGCTACCAGGTCAACCCCAAGCTGGTGGTCATCGTGCTCAACACTGAGCGAGAATGGGAAAAGGTCAGGCGTTGATTCTTTATCCTTACAAAAAAAAATGTTTTGTGCTTCCTTCAGAGATTTGACTTCAAATGTCCTGCATTGTGTTCGGAATTATACACGGCTTATGATTTATTATATCTCTTTATGCAAAGCTTACACGCCCTGTTGTTATTTTGTTAGTTATACAACTACAGAGGATTCAATTTAGCACAAATGGATAAGATTTTTTTTTAAAGCATTCATAAATCCGTAAAATACATACGTTAGCCCACTCAGGCACAGGGAGGATATGTAACGTCCATACAAAAAGGTGTTACAAACGGGCGGCGCAGTCCGTCCGATGGCGACGCTGCGCGGAGCGGCGTGGTGTACAGAAGCGAGCCAGGCGACCAGGTAAGCGAACAAAGAGGAGATTTATTTGCTGGAATCAGTCGGAACGCCGCTGAAGGCACGGCGGGACGTGCCGGGAGCAAATTCAAACAAAAAAAACCAAACCGCGCAACACCTGATGCAACACATATACAACCGTAAACATACCATGCTGACCTGCTGGCTCAGGGCGCATGCGCACTTTAAGTGTAGTCAGCAGGTCACATGTGATCAGGTAGGACCCAATCCCAGCTCAAGGGGATGGGCCCCTCCTTATGGGAGCTCTAAACCGAAAATAAAACAGGGGGGAGTGGCCTGGCACTCCCAACCCTGACAAAAGGACACTTGTTTGCATCAACCGGGAATCGAACCTGGGACTCTGTGAGGTCTGTCGCTCCAGCATGAAGTGATTAATAGCGCTTTCTCATCGTGTAACTGCGAACGGCCCGGCGTTCCATTCTGAATGACACGGGGCTTGATATTGCTCCATTAGCTCGAGCGCTTCTTGTTTTCTGAGTGCTCCGGTTCTCCTGCTTTGCTCTCGTTACTTAATTGACTAAGTAATGCACCAATTTTCTTGGTAATAATCCAGCCTTTAAGCCTCATGCTCTCGTTCTCATTACTTTTAGATGTTCTCTCTCCTCTCCACTTCATGCGTTTCATTTCCGTAATCACTTGCACACTCGCATTCTTTTAATGAGCAGTTATTTCTCTGAGGTGCAGCGAATGCCGTGTTTTGACAGCCCTCTTTAGTGTGCAGGGGCTCACTTTCTTCCCGTCCTCCGTCATGGCGTCTTTCTTGGTTGCGTTCTCATTTTTTTCCTCCTCATATGCACTGCCTTCTCAGTGAAACCCTGCAGTGAGTGTGTGAAGAGTGTCACACTAATCATTTCTCACTGCACTGAACTGGAACAGGGGTGTGAGTTGGTTGTGCTAACCGAAGTTGCATTCTCTCTCTCTCTCTCTCTCTCTCTCTCTCTCTCACTCTCTCTCACACACACACACACACACACACACACACACACACAGCCAATAAACCCAAACACTAGACAATTACAAAACATCAGTGCTAAATGCACTCACATTAAACTGTCTCGCGCATTCTCACAAGAACACGGAACGCAAAAAAAAAAAAAAAAAAAAAGAGGGAGGAGGTGATTTTAATTAGAATGGCCGGCTGGAAATTGGTTTTCTTGACTCTGTGGGTGAGCGTGAACCCCTGTCCACGTACGTCTCCGGTTATATTACGCCATGTGCACTTTAAGGAGGAGCTGAAATCTCGTTGTATGATGTAAACTCTGTATGCAGGTTATAATGACAATAAAGGCTTTCTATTCTTTCATTCATTCATTATCTTCCGCTTTCTCTTATATTAGGGACGCGGGGGGGGGTTCCCCATGCCCATTTAGAGGAGAACGTTTCGGGCGCTGGGCAGATACACCCAGGACAGGGCGCCAATCCATCGCTAGGCACACACTCACACACACAGACACTCACACACACACTCTATATGGGGCAATTTGGAGAACTCAATTGACTTGATCCATGTTTTTGGACTGTGGGAGGAAACCGGAGAACCCGGAGGAAACCCACGCAGACACGGGGAGAACATGGAAACTCCACCCAGTTGGGGATTCGAACCGGGAATCCCTAGCGCTGAGAGGAGAACATGCTAAACCACTAAGCCACCGTGCCGCCCATTTTCTGTTCTGTTCTGTCTGTTCTTTTCTCACGCCGTCTCTGAGGGGAGTTTTAACCCTCGTGGAGACGTGAAGCTGATTCACCTCAGCTCGTTATCTGCCACTTAATCGTGGGGCAGAGAGACCCAGGATGGGGCACCAATCCATTGCTGGGCACGCACTCACTCACACAGACACACACTCACTATATAGGGGCAAATGAGAGCAGCAAATTTACCTTGGATCCATGTTTTTGGATGGTGAGAGGAAACTCAGAAGTAACAGGGAGGACATGGAAACTCCACCCTGATCGGGATTCGAACCTGGATCCCCAGCGCTGAGAGGAGAACAGGCTAACCACTATGCCACCATGGCACCTGGAAATAAAATCTATCCATCCATCCATTATCTTTTTTTTTTTGCAACGCCCATCCAGGGGAGAACAATTCGGGAATCCAGGTTTGAATCCCGATCTGAGTGGAGTTTCTATGTCCTCCTCATGTCCATTGGTTCCTCTGGGTTCTCTGGTTTCCCTCCACAGTCCAGTAAGTAAGAGTGTGCCCTGCGAAGGATTGGCGCCCCGTCCTGGTGTATCTGCCAAGTGCCTCCCCACCCCCAGAGCCTAGTAGAGGTTAAAGCAGAAGATAATGGAGGGATGTTTTAGATTACAGGTGGTTAGACCAACACTGGTAGATATAGTTAAGGTTTGATTAAGTCGCTATACAATAAATGGACAGTCATGCAAAAGTCTGTGTTGTGTGTGTGTGTGTGTGTGTGTGTGTGTGTGTGTGTGTGTGTGTGTGCTGTAGATGGGTCGATGGGAGAACCATTCTTTGATCCTGAAGTTTCCTGTGTGGCCTCGATACAACTCGTTTGGAGACGCCGAGGCCGATGAGAACCATCTGAGCATTGTGACTTTAGAAGAGAAGCCCTTTGTCATAGTGGATGACGTGGACATTTTGACTGGGACCTGCATGCGCAACTCAGTCCCCTGCAGGAAACACATCAAAGAGTAAGGCTCGGTGCAACATAGCCAGAACCCAGATAAAAGCCCGACTCATTTCCAAATAGTCTGAGCCCTCACATCGTTCGGGAGCCGAGCTGGGAGGTTTTCCGTTCTGCATTACATGAGCGCATCACTCGGAATTCCGATTACCCCGGACACCGGTATCTCACCCCCTACCTGTTATGTGCTGTTGTGTGTTTGTTACAGTAACACCACTGGCGGCTCATACATCAAACAGTGCTGTAAAGGTTTCTGTATAGACATCCTGAAGAAGATCGCCAGGAACGTGAAGTTCACGTATGACCTTTACCTGGTCACTAATGGCAAACATGGAAAGAAAATCAATAATGTGTGGAACGGCATGGTGGGCGAGGTAAGCCTTTAATGTGGTTGTGCAGCAGGTTCAGCGTGCTTATGCAAACTCCACTCAGTTACCCACTCACTCGAACCCGGTGAAAATACCAGAGCATTATACTGTAGCTGGAGAACTATTCAAGAAAGTCTTCATTCATTTTCTAAACAGCTTATTGAGAAGAAGAATCCTGAGCTCCTCCCAGCATTCTGTAAATAATGTTAGGAGTGTTGACATAGAAAAAGATAAATGAATAACTGAAATATGAATTACATTTTTACTATAAAAATACTTTATATTCGTGAATTAGTTTAAATGTATTTTGTAAAAATGACAATTAAAACTTCCATCTCTTCTGAAGTTTTTAAAATAATCTCCATCACTGCTGCTGCTTTTCTATTTGATTAAATAATTAGCTATGTTTATATATATTTATTTATAATGATAGTGTATTATTATTTGATCGATGCAATGTCATCCGACTTACTGCTTATTATTTACATCCTGTTTATTATGTTATTGAACTTGGATTCAAGGAGACTCTATTGTTATTTACATAATCTGTGGTACATGAATTATAAATGAAATTGCGTTTCACGGACCCAAGTTTTTTATTTAAAAATGACGTTTGGCGAGAAAAATAAAATAAAAAATCTTGTACTCACACTCTTTAAATTCTCATCGTTTTTAATGTGAATATATTCATTCATTCATTATCTTCCGCTTCATCCTCTATTAGGGTCGCGGTGGGGTTCCCCAAGCCCATCCAGGGGAGAACGTCTCGGGCGCTGGGCAGATACACCCAGGACAGGACGCCAATCTATCGCTGGGCACACACTCACTCACACAGACACACTCTATATAGGGGCAATTTTGAGAATTCAATTGACTTCATCCATGTTTTTGGACTGTGGGAGGAAACCGGGGAACCCGGAGGAAACCCACGCAGACACGGGGAGAACATGGAAACTCCACCCAGATGGGGATTCGAACCGGGAATCCCTAGCGCTGAGAGGAGAACGTACTAAACCACTAAGCCACCGTGCCGGCAATGTGAATATAAATGAATTCTATTTTATATAAAAAAGCACAATATACATTTAATTATTTTATTTACAGACCAAGCTCGTTCTGTTTTGGAGCCAGACCACGTACTACAAAGTTTGTGATGAAATTTAGCCTGAGAGTCTGCTGCAAGATTAATATGATTAAACTTTTTAGTTCTGGTTCTGATTCTCGCGACTGCATTCTGAAACATCTGGAGTGATTTATTAGAACGCAGGACGGCTTAAGGATAATATGCAAATGAAGGAATGTGATCGTAGTAATATCACTAAAGCGGAGACTAATCTCAAAGCAGAGCTGGGAATCAGTTATGACATCCAAATTATTTACAGCTTAATGAGAAGTGATCAGAGAATCATGTACATTTAACACCGCCACAAAATATCTCTCATATTTTTAATTATAAGGAGCCGTTTTATTAAAATGATCTTTAGAGATTTATTTTTTCTGCTGTTGTACTTTTT
This sequence comes from Corydoras maculifer, assembly GCA_019802435.1. NCBI lineage: Eukaryota > Metazoa > Chordata > Actinopteri > Siluriformes > Callichthyidae > Corydoras > Corydoras maculifer. The sequence goes on from JAFMOD010000368.1 coordinate 231,876, forward strand.
AATATATTGGACTGTTTTTATCTTCATTCTTTATTGTTGCTGCTGGTCTCACTGTAAGCTATCAAAGTTTTGTTTTATAACTACAATACAAGACTTGATCTGAACTTGATCTTATCTTTCAACTCAGTCCTGAGTTTTTATGACATAATAAATATAATAAATGATCAGATTGCTGATTAAAACTCATTATTAATGAGATATTAGATACAGAAAGAGATATTAGAGAGTTAATACAAACTGCCCTCGGTTTAAAGACGTGTCTCTGTTTCTCTCTGACGTCAGGTCGTTTACAAGAAGGCTGTGATGGCCGTCGGTTCATTGACCATAAATGAGGAGAGGTCAGAGGTCATTGACTTCTCTGTTCCCTTTGTTGAGACGGGTATCAGTGTGATGGTCTCACGCAGCAATGGAACAGTGTCCCCATCTGCCTTTCTGGGTAATTTTAGATGCAAAAAAAAAAAAAAAAGAAGACATAACCACCCAGATAGCCTTCTCTCCCGTCCCTCCCTTTGTTGCCTTTTTTCTGTCTTGCTTTCTAACTTTTGGTGGTTTGTGTAATTATCTGTTCACACTTCTCTTTCTCTGCCCTCAGAACCTTTCAGCGCCTCAGTCTGGGTAATGATGTTTGTCATGTTGCTCATCGTCACGGCAATTGCGGTCTTCCTGTTTGAATTCATCAGTCCATTGGGTTTCAACAGAAACCTGGCCCAGGGCAAAGGTAAAACACCCATTACACTGCGAGAGAGGCGGCGAGTCGAATGAGACAGGGCATCTTAACTGCTCACTGAATTAAAAAATCCCCAAGCCTGAAATACGTCCCCACTTCTCTTCGCAGACCCTCATGGGCCATCGTTCACAATCGGAAAGGCCATCTGGCTTCTGTGGGGTCTGGTCTTCAATAACTCTGTGCCAGTACAAAACCCTAAAGGCACCACCAGCAAGTTCATCGTGTCCGTGTGGGCCTTCTTCGCTGTGATCTTTCTGGCCAGTTACACTGCGAACCTGGCTGCCTTCATGATCCAGGAGGAGTTCGTGGATCAGGTCACTGGCCTGAGTGACAGAAAAGTAGGGAATATGGGATTATACACTCAGACGCTGTGCAATGTCGCGTTATTCTCATATATTCTTTAAAATGTTCTTGTAATCCACATTGTTAGTGTTTAATGGATTGATGTTGGACAGATGTTTATTCTACCACAGAATCCTAATCCCACTGTTGCTTTCTGTTTGCTTTCTTTCAGTTCCAGAGTCCATACTCCTTCTCTCCACCGTTTCGATTCGGCACGGTCCCAAACGGCAGCACTGAGAGGAACATTCGGAAAAATTATCCAGACATGCACCAGTACATGGTCAAGTACCACCAGACCGGAGTCCAGGACGCGCTGATAAGTCTTAAGACCGGGTATAATTCATTTGTTCATTCAACCCCAAAAACAGAAAAAGTCATACGATGAATGTGAATTTATACCTTTTGCTGAAAAACAAATAAACATTACAAAAAAAGATGGTGGGTTGGTGGGTGGGTTGGTGAGTTGGTGGGTGGGTTGGTGGGTTGGTGGATGAGTGGAGGGAAGAATGGATGGATGATGTGTTTCAAAACTCCAGCCTTTTTCTTTTCCCCACCTAAAATATTTGGTGCAGAAGAAATTTTAGGATTTCCGAATTCCCTTTGCTGTAAGTCAGTGATACACTTTTGGTTCTAACAGCAAACTGGATGCCTTCATCTATGATGCCGCTGTGCTGAACTACATGGCAGGACGAGACGATGGCTGTAAGCTGGTGACTATCGGCAGCGGCTACATTTTTGCCACCACTGGTTATGGCATTGCCCTTCAGAAAGGATCCTATTGGAAACGTCTGGTGGATCTCGCCATCCTTGGCATCATTGGAGATGGTAGGACATGAAGATGAACTGATTATGTCACTGGCTCATCGTCAAACCTTTTGTGCTGACATTGCATTCGAAAATGGAAAATGTGATTTTTCACACTTTTACCTTCATCCAGGTGAAATGGAGGAGCTGGAGGCACAATGGCTAACGGGTATCTGCCATAATGAGAAAAATGAAGTGATGAGCAGTCAGTTGGATGTGGACAACATGGCCGGTGTGTTCTACATGCTGGCGGCGGCCATGGCTCTGTCCCTACTCACCTTCTGCTGGGAGCACCTGTTTTACTGGCGGCTTCGTTACTGTTTCACGGGCCTGTGCTCTGGACGACCTGGCCTTCTCTTCACCATAAGCAGGGTAAGGAAAATAATCCGACCAGATAAACAATTACACATTTGATTGTGGTTAAGCTTGTTAAGGTTCATGGTTTATACCTTTGTCCATCCAGGGCATATGGAGTTGTATTCATGGTGTTCACATTGAGATGAAGAAGCTTCCTGAGTTGGATTTTAGCCCTCAGGCCAACATGCTTCACCTCCTGAAATCTGCCAAGGAGATCACCACACTTGGGGTGACCTCACCCAAGCGGCCGGTCACCAACATCCTTCCAAATAACTCAGGATTGCTTGAAATAATGACTGGGAACAAAGGACACAGTCTTCCCCCAAAAGATACCATGTACAACAATACGAACCCCATGCTTGCCAATCGCCACAAAGAGCCCCTCAATAATGCGCTCTTGCCTGGCCAGCGTGCCCTTGCCCTCCCTGATGCCCAACCTGCTGTCGTCAGTACAGTTGGCACAGGGGGTGGGGATTCATCGTTACCTTCTGCTTCCAAATCCCGGGCGCTCTGGAAGAAGTCAGTTGAAACGCTGCGGCAGACCCAAGGACCCACCCAGGATTCCCCACCTTCTACAGCGCAGGTCTTTGAGCCACATGCAACAATGAAGAGCCAGCGATATTTGCCAGAGGACTTGCCTGCTCGCTCCGACATGTCAGACTGTTCTGGTCGTGTGGAACCACAGAAACAGCACAAGGTCAAGGAGACGCTTCGGAAGCGCAATCGTCTGCCAAGAGACCAGAGTGACGTAGAGCTGTCGACGCTACACAGTCAAGCCAGCCAACAGAGCAATCACAGTGGTCAGATCTACTCCCAGAGTAGTCAAGGCAGTCAGATCTACACCATTGAGTCAGTGGACCAGGAACATGGACTGCACTACCCGGACATATTTAGTGAGCACAGGGATACCAAGCATCGTCCGTCCTCCTCGTCAGAGCAACAGCCAATCCTGCAGCTTAACAGCACCCTGCTTTCTCAAGCTCACGAACCCGATGTTATGCAGAATGCTACAACTGCCCCCAAGGAGAAGAAGTATAATACCTATGGCAAGCCCAGTGGGGGAGGAATCAGCCCCGGTGGGTCCGGCTCAAGCCAGGATCATCGACAGACCCACTGCCGCAGCTGCCTTTCAAAGTTCTCCAGCTATTCTGGGCTCTACACGATGCGGCCTCCTCAGTACCGCTGCGACGCCTGTCTGCATTCAGGCAACCTGTATGACATCAGCGAGGATCAGTTCCTGCACCCTCACGCCGTTCCCATTCGGGGAGGGAGCGTAGACAGGAGCTTCTGTGCATTCCTGCCACATCCTGACACTTCCTTTACAGCGTACCTTCCTCAGAGTGACCAAGAAGGTGACGGCCTTATCAGTCATTATCAGAACGAGGGGATCTTCTTTAATCGGCAGCACTCTTATGAAAACTTGCCCCAGAAAAATTCCTCTCGACGAGTGAGTCTCCAGGATAACTCTCCGTATGCCAACTTGCATTCGTCCACCCTAATTCCAGACAAACTCCCAAAAAGCCAGTCGGCACAACTTAACCACACTCTTGCCGGGGTGGGTGTTAGTGGTCTAGGCATCGGTCGGCGCAGCAAATCAATGTACCCCGATCGGCCCACCGAGAACCCTTTTTTGCAGACTCTGCGAGATGACCAGCGCCTTGCTCATGGCCGAAGCGCCACAGACATTTACAAACAGCTGGTTCCACTCACATTAAGTCCAGTCGCTGATGGCAAGGGGCTCGGCATAGGGGTGGCAACCCCTGACCTCTTTTACCCAGAGCATGTGATGCCTTATGTAGCCCCTCCCCAAATCAGCGCTTACCCAGCCCCTAGAGCAATGAGTGCGGGTGGAGCAAGACGCGTCTACAAAAGGATGCCCAGCATAGAGTCTGACGTCTGAGGGATGGTCACACACTGGAACAGGGAGATCGTGACTCACCGAACATGCGCTGTACAAAGCATGGATGTTTCCACTCGGATATGGATCAGTATCACAACAGCTCATTGGATTGTGACGCTTTACAACCAGGAGGAGCAACTACCACCTATGGAATATATTTTGTTTCCTGCTATTAGATGAATCTAGGTTCATTGCGACATCGTGCCCTCACCCTTTAGTTAGGCGGCAGCTCTGGGTCTTCCACATAAACGCAGAGGACACGCCGTGAAGAGGAAGTGCAACCGACAGCCGACCGCTGGAAACCGTGGGCCAGCTCCAAAGAGTTCCCCAATAAGCAACCAAAAATGCTTTCTATGGTAGAGTACAACTAAGGAGAATAAACAACCTAGAGAAGAACGATGCACACAATGATGCACACGCACACAGGAAACTCAAATAACAAAAGTCCAAAATACAGTTTCACTGTGAAAAAAAAATCACAATCCAAACAATTTAATATCTGATATAAAAACAACTATATATACAGAATATATATATATATATTATATACCGACCACTTCATTAGACCTTACCATATAGATGCACTTTGCAATTAGGACAACCAATAGGCAGGTGCTATTTGGATGGCGGATAATTCCCATCACTGCAGTGACACTCACGCGACGGTGGTGGTGTGTAGCGCTGGTACGATTGCAGTTTTTACATTTACATGGTGGAGCTTAAAAGGGAGCCCATAATAAGTTCCCAGCTGATTGGAACACTGCCATGGGTGTATCAGCCCAGCGTGACCCTGGCTGGACATGAGGAACCCCCCCTCCACCCTAATTTAGGATTAAGCAAATGATGAAATGAAATGAGTCCACACTGTACTAGTGCACTAACACAGCACCTCCACCTGCTCTGACTTGTGGGGGTAACAGAGTATGTGGAGAAACAGATGGACTTCAGTCTGTGTGTGTAGAACTACAAAGTCCATCCATCTTGTCGGTGGAACTCTCTGAGGTGTTTCTAATGAAACGTCTGGTATATATATATATATATATATATATATATATATATATATATATATATATATATATATATTCATTCATTCATTATCTCCCGCTTGTCCTCTATTAGGGTCGCGGTGGGGTTCCCCATGCCCATCCAGGGGAGAACGTCTCGGGCGCTGGGCAGATAGACCCAGGACAGGGCGCCAATCCATCGCTGGGCACACACTCACTCACACAGACACACTCTATATGGTGCAATTTTGAGAATTCAATTAACTTGATCCATGTTTTTGGACTGTGGGAGGAAACCGGAGAACCCGGAGGAAACCCACGCAGACACAGGGAGAACATGGAAACTCCACCCAGATGGGGATTCGAACCAGGAATCCCTAGTGCTGAGAGGAGAACGTGCTAAACCACTAAGCCACCGTGCCGCCTATATATATATATATATATATTATATTTATAGTTTATAAAAAATAAATGAATGTCAAAGCTAACATCCCTAGATTTTCATTAATTCATTATCTTCCACTTATCCTCTATTAGGGTCGCTGGTGGGCTTCCCCATGCCCATCCAGGGGAGAACGTTTCGGGCGCTGGGCAGTCCCCAGATTTTTAATTCTAAAAAAACCAAACAAATGAGTCTGATTCCGTCAGAAGGATTACCCAGAGTACCTGGGGCGTCGGAGTTCATTAGTTTAAAATTGTAGTGATCATCGTTGGCCCATTAAGGTCAAAAGAAGATTAAGTATCGTCCCTTCTATCTTTACCTGCATGCCAAACACATACGCAGGAAAACACTCTTCTATTAGACACTAGTGTTGGTCACGCAAACATTGACATTTACTTTTATGACTACATCGAGGTGATTTATATAGTTGTCTAGCAAAATCATACGTGAAAAGTAATTTTTACAGTTTTATACACTGCCAAATATCTAATCGAATGGTGTGTGGAGCGTCCGACCGTCTGAGAGCAGGGACACACGGAGAAGAGTGTCCTGACTAAACAGATCCGAAAAAAAACCCAAACCAGGGGACCTCGGCCAGGTTTAAATGGACTTTGGAACGAAGATGTAATTTAAAAAAATGCCCACACCAACCAATGATGTCACATACTGCACTGCAGGACCACGGGGAACTTCCTGTTTGTGTCCGCCGCACAAACGTGTAACTTCCTGTAGAAACGAAACAGCCACCCATCTGTCACCAATATTTTTTAGTTGTTTTTAACTATGATGGTCATCCAGCGATATGCACAATATCAGGTTGCAATATAAACTTTATGTATGACGTTTCCTAGGTTTAATATCTTTTATTATCGGTTCACTTAATTTATTAATTGTAATACATGTGGAATTAATTTATAAATGTGATTTAATTGCTATGTATAAAAAAAAAAAAAAAAAAAACACGACAGCATGTTAATCTTTCTCTACGGTCAGACTTTTCCGAGTTGTTTCTTTTGATTTCGATGTGAACGGGAGTACATGTTTACAGTGAATATGGAAATATGGATTCATCGCAAACGTGATTTTGATCCTCATTCAAATACAAGTGTCATACGGCCAAACGCCCAACCCAGCGCCATGTTTCGCTCGTGTTTTCAGGTGTTTGTGTCTGAAACTGACCATGATTTCCATTTCAGGGCATCCAGCTCAAAGCCTTTCTCTCCACTCATGAACTGACAATTTGAAAAAAAAATAAAGCTTTTCAGCGTTAGATGAGAGAGAGAGATGTTTTTCATAAAATAAAAAAAAATTCATCTCTCCGAGGAACCATTTGCAGTCCCAGGTGAAGTGTCTGGATAGAGGTACACGTATAAGTAGCATTTAAAGGCCTTATCATTGAGCGCTGAAACAGCACGATGGTCGTCCTGGGATTATAGGCGCTAACAAAGAGCACTTCAACCCCATTCTGCTGTTATTAAAATTCATCTGCTGTCACAGCACCAAAGCTGCCCCAACAACAAGAACAATATCCCATCAGTCATCCAGTTCCTTTTTCTTTTTTTTTTTTTTTTTTGGTAAATGTGACTTTAACCACCTTCACAATACTCTTTAATCCACATGAAGCTTTATTCTCAACCTCAATATACCAAATATCTAAAAACAGTAAATCTTTTAACTGTTCCTCATTGTTCAACATTTTTCTGTTTAGTGAATTTGGAAAGTTGTACCATTTCATGCGATTAATGAAGTTCCGCTGTTACAAATGTCATGTCAACCTGTGTAAGCATTACTTCCACACTGCGAGACCAAACCGATGCCCGTTTTTTGTCGAAATACTGAGCTGCGTTTATTATTAATGCTCCTGCAGCCGGCGGTTTTTCATCAGGATGCTCTCAGACTTTTCTAAACAAAGAACCAGTGCAATTTTCTTCCACCAATTTCACTTTTTTTTTTTTTTTTTGCTATTTTGCCTTTCAGTTCAGCACCATCCCATAATTCAGTAATCATAATATTGCCTGTTACCTAAAACCTGTTGTTCTCTGGGCTCTTGTGGAGTTTTTCACTGATCATGAGAGTGCACGATCCAACCACCAACCATTAGAACACGCAGAACACTTATGAATTAAACATTTCAGCCAATGTTTTTCACCATATGTCTAACAACTCTGAAATAGAATTATTAATGGAAATGGAAGACTAATTTATCTTTTCTTTGTGTTGTAGGTGGAAGGATGTGTTGCATGTTTCTGCAGTTTGGGCAACACCTTTTCTCTATTTTCACACCCAGCCAACCAAATTTATTACTTCGGAGTAACTGTAGGTTCCGAAATGACTTAGTAAGAGAGCTGTGTGGGGTTTTTTTCACGGTTTTTATGAATTATATGATATATTTGCTTGTTCTGTGTAAATGCCTGTTAAGCCACCTTCCTTAGATCTGTGTTTTTACCTTGAATCCATGTTTTTGGATTGTGGGAGAAACCGGAGAACCCGGCAAAAACCCATGCGGACACAGGGAGAACATGGAAACTTTACCCAGATCGGGAACCCTGCCACCCCAGTTTCAACACTTTAGCTGTAATTAGAACTCCGATCACTCTCTGCATGCTGGTGTTTTTATTTGGGACGCGTCAGCCTCAAAGCAAATGTAAATCTATGGTAAATAAATGTTAATCCTAACATTGTAATTAAACCCGTAGACATGCAGCTAATGGCGTTCTTCACTTGCATAGAAATGCCCTCTCGTCATGTTATCTTCGCAGATCTGCATTCACAGCATGGCCTTTTTAAAATGCAAAGCAGAGTCCAAATAACTTTTCATTAAATTTAGCATTGGCAGGATCCAGTGAGGTTGTTTTTTTTGTTTTCATGTATAAACTTTATCATTCATTCGCCTCTCAGCGCTAGGGATTCCCGGTTCGAATCCCCATCTGGGTGGAGTTTCCATGTTCTCCCCGTGTCTGCGTGGGTTTCCTCCGGGTTCTCCGGTTTCCTCCCACAGTCCAAAAACATGGATCAAGTTAATTGAATTCTCAAAAATTGCCCTATTTAGAGTGTGTCTGTGTGAGTGAGTGTGTCCCCAGCGATGGATTGGCGCCCTGTCCTGGGTGTATCTGCCCAGCGCCCGAGACATTCTCCCCTGGATGGGCATGGGAAACCCCACCGCGACCCTAATAGAGGATAAGCGGGAGATAATGAATGAATGAATGAATGAATGAACTTTATCATTCAAAGTCACTGACAGAAAGTTGGATCGATTTAATTCAACCGTCTGTTCATAACCTGCTAAATTAATAATCACTGTATGCTGCTATGTATTGGCATTAAATATTCCCTCCTCGTCACTCAGCTTGTCCCCAGAGCATCATCACCGAGCAAGAAAACAGTGCTGTAGAGCTGTCGTTCTGCATGTTGTTACTCCAGGCATTTAAGGCATTCCTCTTCTTATTATTAATTATAATGCATAGACACTATAAACATTAACGCAATTAAGGCCTCGTTAACTATTTCATTATGCCATATTCAGCTTCTCAAATAGCTATTGCCAACAAGTATTACGTTCAAACTGTATACACACCGCAGACCCCAGATCAACAAAGGGCCCTATGTTGCCACGGAACTCATATACTGAAACTAAATACAGAACACCAAGCAATAATACCTGACTAGTTCACCTAAAGCATAACTTTTATTTTATTTCAAAACAGATGAATCCTAAATTCCTAAGCCTAAAATCTCACCTTTATTTATGAACTAGTCATGTTTACCTCTTAATACTATGATCAGGATGCACTGTCCCCACATCTCCACTGTTTTGGTTTAGTTCCAATGATAGGTAATGTTAATGTTCATGTTTCTTCTAATATTAATAGAAAATAATGCTATTAATATAGAAGAAGACCTTTGAAAGTTGCTTGGTTTATGGATCATATGAGGTCCAACAATAGAGCAGCAGTCAAATTATATGCCCACAGCGTTATTCTTATATAAATAACTCTAATTGAGCTTTTTAATGTTATACAGTGTAAAAGAAACGAAAGCTGAATGTTCCTGCGTGAAATAATTATTTTGTATGAATTTTAAATTTATTATTTAAACGTGTTGTATGCTCCTCAGATTCCAGGACAAAGGATGGACTAATAAGTGAAACCCTTGGATTGACAGGATCACAGTTACAGAGGTACACAGGAGTTCCATGCAGCATCATAAAAGAATATCATACAAATAAAAAGCACCGTGCAAAGAAACTTAAAACGTTTTTAAATAGTCAAATTATTTATTGTATTTTAAATATGTCTGTGAACAAGTTAAATATGTCAGAGGAAGGAGTGATGGTCAATCTCAAGGCAGATCAAACCTTGAGTCCACCACTGCAGAGCAAGACCCATAACACACATCGCTCCCAGGGCCCCAGATACTCACCATAAAATTTGGAACTTTTTACTGGTTTGTAATTAAAACATCTGCAAAGTGACCGGACGTAATGTTAATGTTTCTATTATGTTAGTGGCGGCAACAGACATGCTCACTAAAACATAACGACTTTAATAGATGCCTCTTCTGCCGGACAGTAAAATACACAAAACCTGTAGTTTATGACATCACTGCCATCTATAAAGCTTGTAGAAAAACTGCAATGTTTGGAATCTTTTTAACAGTTTAGATGGAAACCGGTGTTTTTATTTTCCAACATGGATTTAATTTGAAAATGATTTTACAGTCTGAAGGTCAAGCCGTTTGTTTTATTTTAATGAAATGTGCTGTGCATCTAAGATCTTACTCCTTAAAGGATGTAGATTCATTTAAATATTTAGGATCTCTATTAACCAATGTGCTCTGTAGCCATGAAGTGGTTACAGCTGCTTGGACTTCTGACTCTGACCTCATTAAGACTAATTAGTCTCCTGCTTAATTATCTTCCTGTTGTTCACAGTGCAGTGTCAGTGTCCCAATGTTAATCGTGGCTCAAAAGCTGAATTCACTAAAGTTGTCTCAGGACTTACAGATTTAAGAGGGAGGAAGGAAATGCAAGCCATCTCTCATGGTAGGTCAATAGTTTGTCCCGTTAATCTGATTTTCTCATGATAATCATTAGGTTCAGTGATCTTCGTCTGCCGTTTTATTAATGATACTCAGATACGCTCCACCTATCCAAAAAATAAAGCAGATTTCTGATGTGCAAGCGATCTTATCCTCAAGGTTGAGGTCAGCAACATAATAATGCGATTAAAATAAAATCAGAAGTTGATTGTACTGAAGGACATAGTTTTCTTATCAGAGTTTAGTTGCCTTTTTGGGAAGCATGGACTTTTAGAACAACTTCCAAAATTCATGAGACTTTAGTCTTTATAAGAACAAGAAGTCTCAACCTTCTGATTTTTATTTTTTTTTTTTTATTGAGGAATTACGCTCAGGCGGCACGGTGGCTCAGTGGTTAGCACGCCCGCTGGGGATTGCTGGTTCGAATCCCAATCTGGGTGGAGTTTCCATGTTCTCCCCGTGTCTGCGTGGGTTCCCACCTGGTTCTCTGGTTTCCTCCCACAGTCCAAAAACATGGATCAAGTCAATTGAGTTCTCCAAATTGCCCCATATAGAGTGTGTCTGTATGAGTGAGTAAGTGTGTGCCCAGCGATGGATTGCCCCCATGTCCTGGGTGTATCTGCCCAGCGCCTAAAACGTTCTCCCCTGGATGGGCATGGGGAACCCCACCATGCTCTTCCATCATCAACACAAAATCTTAGTCAAATATGTATGCAGCTTTTTTTTTGGCTGAACAGAGTATACTATAATTGTATAATTATTCAAAAGAACCAGAATAAGGTCAAGCTCCTTCCAAGAACTCGTTTGAGTCACTAGGCTTTAAAAATCATCGACCCTCATAATGTGGAACGAAAAAGGGAAACTATTTCACTTTGCACCAATCACTATTCAGGACTTTTTATGTTTTTAAAAAGATGAGATTAGTTCTGGAGGTCTGAATCCGTATTAATGCCGTCTTGTTAATAGATTGTGCTTCTCTGCTGTTCTCCTCAGTCTAGTTTTGATGCATGCATTATTACACAGCCGTAATTGGCAGACATAAATTAGCTTTTCATTTCCTTTTTAACTAACTGCCTCCTGAATTCTAATGAGTTTTCTGAATTAATAACAATGTATTTGGAGCAGGCGCTTGTTGCAATTGACACATCACTATTTTAAATATCAGAATACACCATTAAATAAATCTACATCATTATCATCATCATCATCTCCTTCACTGCCATGAGATGAGTTTACTCACACGACAAACTGCAAACGACTCCATTAAAGCCCAAATGGAAATTGTAAGCAACACATGTTTTAATCTAATAGTCCCATTAGCCCACACTCATATTTTCTTAATGTCATCTGGTCCTTACGGCCAAAATCCCTCTGTGTTAGATTTCATTATCAACATCGCATATTAAAACAAACGCTGCTTTTAATTATTATGACTTCACCTCCGTTCACAAGTGTCATTTTTCTTTTCTATTTTATGGCCCCTGGCTCAGCGCTGGCCTTTTCATATCCTAATTTTCACCCACTCTTCCTTTCACCCATTTTCTCTTCACTCCCTCTACTGACTTATATTTATCATATCGCTATTCTGCATTTCAATGCACATCAAAGGGCCAGACGCCTCCACAGAGATGCAGAAGCTCTGGAGACGTGCTCTCGGTCCACATGCTTCCTGCGCACTGGTGGATCCTTTTTTTTTTTTTTTTTTTTTACCCCTGTCTTCTGAGACGATAAGGTCCCAGCACCTAGTGCAGCAACTGGGGATGTTGTCATGAGACAGTGGAAGAATAAAAGGGTGATAAAAGTCTGACTTTTTAGAATAAAAATGAAGGCATTATGTGAGTCTGATGCTGCGACTGTCTGCAGGTCTGAATCCATCTGCATACAGTGTATAGAGCTGGAACTGTGTCACAGCACCTTGCCTTTAATACATTTACGTTTATAGGATTATATATATTTATAATTTTAAACAGACATTTAGAAAACAATCTAATACAGCTATAAAGCCCATGTTTAACCTCTTAGGGTGTCATAAGTAACAGGACATCTTGTTTTTTATGGTTTGGTTTAAAATGCATCACATGCCGTCCCTCGTGGATTCAGCTGTGAGTGATAAATGAAACACGTGTTTACTGACGTACCTTTACATCCTTAAATAGCAGAGTTCACACATGTAATTGTGGTTTTAGTTGTATGGATGTTTGAATATATTCATTTATTTATTATCTCCCGCTTATCCTCTATTAGGGTCGCGGTGGGGTTCCCCATGCCCATCCAGGGGAGAACGTCTCGGGCGCTGGGCAGATAGACCCAGGACAGGGCGCCAATCCATCGCTGGGCTGTTTGAATATATTTTGGCTTATTTTTTATATTTTTAAATATTTTTTGGTGTAATTTTATATATTCAGGTTTAATAATTCTACAGTGTAGCTGGTTTTCTCCAGTGGTGTTCTCAGTTGTAAGTCGCTTTGGATAAAAGCTTCTGCTAAATGAGGATGTTAAATGATAATGTTTTCCTTCAATTTGTTTGCAGCAATATCTTGCTGACATGACAAAAACAACCACTGATAAAAAAAAGGGACGGAAAACATTTCTGTGTAAACTCTGTCACCCAAAACTTTAATGCCACACACAGCTGGTGCACTGCAGCTCCGTCCTCATAAATGTGCTGGATCTGTAACACCGCCATCGCCCCCCTGCTCCTGCTCAGCCGAGCTGATGATAAAGCAGATGATATCATTATTGATGAATCATAAACCTGCTTATGCTTTAACCTCAGTGCCTGTCCCAGTTCACTCTAACTTTTCAAACAGACACAGAGGAAAAGTGCCACCTAAAAACATCAACCCCTTATTGTTGCTCGGTTTTAAAACTCACTATAAAAAGAGACATGAAATTAGACTTTAAATTATCTGTATCTTTTTCACTTGGACTCACATTTTTAGGGAGATTTTGGTTTTGACCCATATTATTTGTCAGGTGTTTATTTTTGTTTCATTTTATTTTTTAAAAACTGAACACCTTGTCTACAGTGATCGAAAACCCACGTTTTAAATACTCCAGGTTATTTTTGAGTTTTGCCTACGAACATCACAGAAAACTTTTTTTTTTTCTTTTTTAATTTAATTAAAAGCTCTCCGCGACATGTCCAGAACATGTCCGCAACCCAAAAGTGGAGCCCGCCAGTTGAGAATGGCTGTCTCAAAGAGTTTAGAGTGATTTATCATAGAACTGAAAAGGTTATTAATTGGGGTTTAAAGAAATACCTGAATTCAAACAATGCGGGGTGTGTCCCGATTTTTATTTTTTTTGTTGTTAGTAAATTTCGAGTAAGTCAGTTCAAAACTGTTATAATATCTTTTTAGACTTTAAATTAAATATAGAAAAGCAAGTTGCTGCTAAATTTATTTTAAAACTTTAGTTTTGATTCTGATCTCCCTGCAGCATCACGCAGCTGGTTAACAGATTTGGTACAGCACTTTTTACGATGGTGCATTGTTTCCGAGCAGCTTCGCCGAGCTCTGAAGCCTGTTTGTAAACAGCAGCTGACAGGATGTCCGAATCTATGATCACAGGTCAGGAGTTGTGGTTCCAGCTCCGGCTGCCATTTCAGTTTGACATCTGTTAAAAAAAATGGACCTGGACTCTGAGGTCAGCTTTATTTATATAGCACAATTAACCCTTGTCTCAAAGGCACTTTAAATAACGCTAATAACGACCAGAATCATCAAAATTGCAATAGTCACAGATGCCCCATATACAGCAGAATTTATTTCAATTCACGTATATTACAAAATCATTCATTCATTCATTCATTATCTCCCGCTTTATCCTCTATCAGGGTTGCGGTGGGGTTCCCCATGCCCATCCAGGGGAGAACGTCTCGGGCGCTGGGCAGATAGACCCAGGACAGGGTGCCAATCTATCGCTGGGCACACACTCACACAGACACACTCTATATGGGGCAATTTTGAGATTTCAATTAACTTGATCCATGTTTTTGGACTGTGGGAGGAAACCGGAGAACCCGGAGGAAACCCACGCAGACACGGGGAGAACATGGAAACTCCACCCAGATGGGGATTCGAACCGGGAATCCCTAGTGCTGAGAGGAGAACGTGCTAAACCACTAAGCCACTGTGCCGCCCCTACAAAATCATAATTGACCATTCTTTTCAATATATAAACATAAATAAAAAAGTTATTTCACAACAGATCAGATTTTTCTATATTTTATTGATGTTAAACGCACGTGTAAAAAAGCAGAGTGCCCTGCTGTGAACCCCATCCAACACTTTTGAAAAGAACCAGGACTAGAAATGATCATACCCCAGCCTTTAGTCCTGCAGCACAAATGCTTCTCAGGATAAAGGGTCAAATATTCTCACAGACACTCTCCAAAATCCTGTAAAATGGCTTCTCAGAATAGTGGAAGCCTGTTATAGCTGCTCACAGAGGACCGGGTTAGAATGGGCTGTCATAAAAGCTCCTGTAGGTGTATTGTGTAAGGGTTTAATACTTATACACACACTACTGCACTACACACAAACACAAGTGTCACTGCGGGGCATTAACCACTGAATCTCAGATTTGAATATTAATTGGACTGGTGGTCCTGCAGGACCCCCTCAATGGACTCACATATAGTTTTCCAGTTTTTTTCCATTTGTTAAATATTGGTACATGGCTGTCCTACATTATTGTTGCTGCCTGGCCGCTCAAGGAGGATGAGTCCCCCACTGAGTCTTGGTTCTCCCAAGGTTTCTTCCTTAAATAACAACATATCAGGGAGTTTTTTCTTGCCACTGTCGCTTCAGCTTGCTCTTTGGGGGTTTAAAGGCTTTTTATTCTATAAAGCTGCTTTGTGACACTGTACTGTTGTAAAAAGCACTCTATGAATAAATAACTTGAACTTCAACTCAATCAATAAATCAAATCAATAAAAATTAAAATAATCAATATATCTTTAATCCTGACTAGTTTTCATCACTTGAGTGGTGACTTAATTTTAACCTTCATAAGGACGCTGTTCTCATTGTCAGCATCGTCTCTGTTTGAGCCACAGAGCAACGCAGCGCTGTGGCATCTGCACAAAGTCGTCCAAAATCTCAAAGAGCACAATAACATGACATTTGTTTAGTGGGACGGATGTTCGGTTAGATCACAAGAGCAGATTGTGCCTCAGGAAAATGCAGTGACATGATGAGAAACAAAAACCTCTCTTAGCGGGGAGTGTGTTGTGTGTGTACACACTTTTAAACCAAATTAACATAACTAATGCGAGCAGCACCGAGGACATATGCAATGTTCTTCCAAGCGGGAGACGCAAATGCATTGTGCACAAATGGCCTTATTATTCTAAATTTTCCGCTACGGCAGAGTCTGCCAGCGAAAACCCCACGTCCGTCGACGGCTGTTACTCGGGAAGGAAAGGTCAAGGTTACTGAAGAAATTGTTGGTGTGTAATAGGATTATTGGCGCATTACCATGGCGATGGCATACTTTGTGAACTTGAGGTCCTTGCTTTGAAGTATATAAGTGTGTGTGTGTGTGTGTGTATCACAGACAGAGCTTCGAATCCGGGTGTTTTTTAGATAAAACTCATCCTTTATTGGATTAATTCACTGTGAGACGCACCGCTCTTTTAATGACATGCATGTGCACAGATGCGGATATGAGCGTCCCTTCGTGGGAATAGAAATCCATCGCCGGTTAACCCTGTGGGGACATTTGTCAGGTTCCCCGTGAGGCAAGAAGGTGCATTCCATTAGGAAGCATGACGAGCGAAACCATTTTCTTGCCCGGAGGGCGGGGGTCGGGGTGGAAGTTGGTGAGCCGATGGGATTATTAAGATGCGATGGCACACAAGTCAATGGAAATACCTCTTAAATATAGTAAAGCATGGCTACGTGTGTATGACTGACTGTACATGTGTGCTGAGATCTGAGCTTTTGCCAGAAGAGTGCGCTCTGCCTACACAGTGAAGAAGCCATGAAAATTCATAAGAGCACGACGCCTACTCACCAATACTAAAAATACGAGGAGAGATGGAGAGAGAAAGATAAAGAAGGGAACAGTGGGGGGTGGCGCTCAAAAATGCATGCGTTTTGATCAGAAGACTATTGAACATGTGACCGACGAATAAAGGATCTCATTTTTTAGGTTGCTTTTCTTCACTGGAACCAATTTTTGGTTATGGGGCAGAAAAACAGAAAGCTCCACAGTGAAGAGATGATGAGAGTGAGAATGATGAGCGTGGGAAGGGTGAGGGTGGGAATGATAAGGGGGGAATATTGAGGGTGGGAATGATGAGGGGGGAACGGTGAGAGTGAGAATGGTGAGAGTGGAAATGATGGTGAAACTGGTGAGAGTGGGAATGGTGAGAATGATGAGAGTGGGAATGGTGAGATTGGGAATGGTGAGAGTGGGAATGATGAGAATGATAAGAGTGGGAATGATGAGGGTGAGAATGGTGAGAATGATGAGAGTGGGAATGGTGAGGGTTGGAATGATGGTGAAAATGGTGAGAGTGGGAATGGTGAGAATGATGAGAGTGGGAATGGTGAGATTGGGAATGGTGAGAGTGGGAATGATGAAAATGATAAGAGTGGGAATGATGAGGGTGAGAATGGTGAGAATGATGAGAGTGGGAATGGTGAGGGTTGGAATGATGGTGAAAATGGTGAGATTGGGAATGGTGAGAATGATGAGAGTGGGAATGGTGAGAATGATGAGAGTGGGAATGGTGAGGGTGGGAATGATGATGGTGAAAATGGTGAGAGTGGGAATGGTGAGAAGCATGAGAGAGGGAATGGTGAGGGTTGGAATGATGGTGAAAATGGTGAGAGTGGGAATGATGAGGGTGGGAATGGTGAGAATGATGAGAGTGGGAATGGTGAGAATGATGAGAGTGGGAATGGTGAGGGTGGGAATGGTGAGAATGAATGGCTCAAATTTCTAAATCCCCAAATTAGGGTTTCATTGTGGAGTCTGCTGGAAGCTGGAGAGCAGAAGTGAAGGATTGTTGTTGCTTTAAGTTGAATGTTGTGTGTTGGATTTCTGACAGTGTGGGTTTTTCGCGTGTTGCAGGACGAGACTCGAGAGTGGGTCACGCGAGTGAGCCTCCATCCCGCACCGGTTCATCATGAGCGGCACTAACTTGGGGGGAAAAAAGCTAAAATCATAATATTATGTTCCAGACGTGTCAGTCTGCCGGGGAGAATTCGATCATTCATGGAATCACTTGAGAAACGAAATAGCATAAATAAAGCAACCCGAGTTCCAGATCTAATTATGCGTTCAGAACCCACCCTGAATAGGAGCTGTTTATGCTAATGCTTATGCAAATTTGCCTTTTTTTAGCCGCCGCTCCCTCGGGGAGATGGAAATCAAAATGTTTGGATTAAATTTAGCCCTGGCGTTTCCACAGCCATGAGATGAGTCATTTCACCGGACACCGCCATCAGCAGAAAATCCATAATCAGGCGGGAGTTCGGGCAAAAAGTCTTATTTGCATAATTCTTCCCTTACACAAATGCAGTCAATTAGTAAATAGTGTCTAAAGGTGGCTTTTTTTCACGAAACCTGGGAGGCACATTTCTCCGGGTGCATTAGCGTTCTCCAGACTGCATCACACAGTTTGCCTCAGACTGAGGCGAGGCAGTCTGACAGCACGATCAGCCACCGTGAACCCGGAATAACTTTCCACTCTTATCACCCCACACAAGAGTCTGACTCACATTTTTATGGTGGATCTGTACGTTAAGAAGGCCGGCCATGCTTAAAATCTATTATATGAATATAGGACTACAGAAGCACCCCGCCAAAAAAAAGTAACTTTATTAAAGCTTTAATGGTTCTAATGGCATCACACTTTATCAGATCAGCGGGAACTAAACAGATTGCCAAGGCGACGTGGAGTGTGGGGTTTGCTTTGCTGTTTGATTTCCTCTAATTCTCTAATCCTGTGGAGACACAGATTACTAAACATCATCTAGACATAAAGACGATCTATACCACGAACATTACACCCTCAGCTTTTTGTGGCATCCCATTCCAAGTTGGCTCTCGCTTTGAAGCTATCTCATCCCATCTCATTGTCTTCCTCCTAAGTTAATACTAGGGTCATGGGGGGTTTATCATGCCCATCCAGGGGAGAACATTTCAGGTTCCAGGCAGACACACCCAGAACAGAGCACTAATCTAGTACCAGACACACACACACACACTATCTAGGGGCAATTTAGAGCAAATGTAGAATTGGCCTTGAATCCATGTTTGGAAACCAGAGAACCTGGACAAAAAGCCACATGAACATGGGAACGCTACCCAGATAGGGATTCAAACCTGGATGAACCACAGAGCCAGGCCCTTTGCAGCCATAACACCTTTTATTTCCTCTGGAAATGTTTTCCATAAGATCATAGAGTGTGTTGTCCATTAATCCTGACGAGCATTTGTGCAGCGCTGATGTTGAAGCACATTAATGCTGGAAAATAAAAGTTCTTCCCCGACCTGTTTCCAAAACGTTAGAGACATAATTGCCCCAAATCATATTTTTGTGCAGGCGGAATGTTGGCTCAAGGGTTAGCATCTCAGCGCTGGGGATTCCCGGTTCGAATCCCAATTTGGGTGGAGTTTCCATGTTCTCCCCGTGTCCACATGGGTTTCCTTCGGGTTCTCCGGTTTCCTCCCACAGTCCAAAAACATGGATCAAGGTCAATTGAATTCTCCAAATAGAATCCCCCATATGGAGTGTGTCTGTGTGAGTGAGTGTGTGCCCAGCGATGGATTGGCGCCCTGTCCTGGATGTATCTGCCCAGCGCCCGAGACGTTCTCCCCTGGATGAGCATGGGGAACCCCCCCACGTGACCCTTATATAGGATATAATGATATAAAGTGGATATTTTGGTGCTTGATTGTACACAGTGGGATTAATGAATAAAAAAAATCCTTATTTTAATGCAATGATCCATATAGTGTGTATGTAACGGTCCCCTTTCCCATCAGCCAGTTCAGATTTGGCAGTAGGACCCAGTAAAATTTAATATTTTGCACTTTTTCTTTACAGGTACTCTACATGACAGTTAGCAAGCTGCATATGACACTGCCCTGTGGTCAGAACAACAGGCAGTTTTTAAAAAAGCAACATGCTGAACGTGACTGGATTCCCGGTTGTTGTTGCATTTTGACAGTCACCTTTGCCAGAGATTCTCTGGTGGACACCATCTGGTCTATTCTCAGGTGCGAGTGTCCTCTGTACCACATCACTGTAGCCTGTCACCAGCCAGCCACCTCTCATTTGCACCCTGCACTGCATCCCTTCCATCCATCCCAGCGGGGGAATCGCATGTTTCACCAAAACAAATGGAGATAGCTAAAAGCCTGGCACACCCTGAAATGGCATGAGTCCTATTGAAGTTAATGAGTCAATTAATGATGTGTGTACTTGGCCTCGGGCGAGAAAACGGCGCCACTCCGGCTGCCTGTTGATGCAGCGGGATCTCAGAATTCTTTCTGTTGTTTGATTTTGGCGTTGCACTCGACGGTCCGACCCGCAGATTACAAGTGCTTATGCCTGATTGATGAGCGATTTAGCGCAGTGTGATGAAATAATGGATGAAAGACCATGATGCCCTGTGCTTTGCTTACTAAATATTCACTTGCTTTTGGTCCATACTGGGTTTTAAAAGTACAACTCCATGCCTTTGTGAATCCATCCATTATCTTCCACTTTATCCTCTATTAGGGTCTGGGGGGGGGGGTTCCTTTCCCCATGCCCATCCAGGGGAGAACGTTTCGGGCGCTGGGCAGATACACGCAGGACAGGATGCCAATCTATCACTAGGCACACACTCACTCACACAGACACACTCTATATGGGGCAATTTGGAGAACTCAATTGACCTTGATCCGTTTTTTTGGACTGTGGGAGGAAACCGGAGAAGCCGGAGGAAACCCACGTGGACACGGGGAGAAGATGGAAACTCCACCCAGATTCGGATTCAAACCGGTAAACCCTAGCACTGAGAGGAGAACATGCCAACCACATTCACTTTGTGAATCAAGCATGTGAAATCCTGGTTGGGCAATATGGAGGGTCTTACTGTCTGGTTGAAAATGGGTCTCTTTGGGAGCGTTAGGTCAGGGTGGTTACAGAATGAAGCTGCTCCAGGGGTATATGGGGGGGGGGGTACTTTTTTAAGACCTTACACTATTTGTCCATTTTTTAAACACATTCTGATTTTGTTCTCTAGAGTTGACCCACTGTTCGTCGTTTCACTCTCACTACAACGCGTGCCGTCGGCAGGACGGCCTCTCCAGCGTTCGAACGTTAGAACCATGACTCTGGTGTCATGGAACATTTTTCTCGTTAAATTTGGATTGGAAGAGAAAAACGGTCTGAGAGACAAGACCCACTGGAGCTGTGCGGGATTTGATCTTTTCGGTCTGTGATTGTGAGGAAAGGGGCTCATCCTCCTCTAAAGCATGTCTTCATTCATCTAACGCTGCATTGATCACCAGTAACTCACCATTCCACAGGTCATTATTCATTTATGAACAACTGGGGTTGCGTGAGAAGAATGTAGAGATGTAAGGCTCGGGGAGATCGGCATAGATTTTGGACTTCATGGCAATGGGACCCCGTTTCTCTGATGTCGTCGGACTGATGCATTTCAGGCTTCGGAATCTTTCCTGATCCTTTACTCTGTCTTTTCCTTTTATGGGCGGAGTAACTGTGTAAGCCATGATGCTGCATTTTTAAATAAACCAGTGAGAAATGTAAGGATATTAATTTAAAGGTTTAAACTTTTTAGGTCACTGTGGATTAGTGTTTAGCATGTTCTCCTCTCAGCGCTAGGGATTCCCGGTTCGAATCCTCATCTGGGTGGACTTTCCATGTTCTCCCCGTGTCCGCGTGGGTTTCCTCCGGGTTCTCCGGTTTCCTCCCACAGTCCAAAAACATGGCTCAAGGTCAATTGAATTGGAAGTACCCCATATAGAGTGTGTCTGTGTGAGTGAGTGTGTGCCCAGTGATAGATTGGTGCCGTGTCCTGGGTGTATCTGCCCAGTGCCCGAAACGTTCTCCCCTGGATGGGCATGGGGAACACCCCCCCCCCCCTTCCCCAGTAGAGGATAAAGCGGACGATGATGGATGGACTTTTCAGGTTTAGACGAGGCTCTGATATCTCAGTCCTTCCCCTCACTTGGTCTGATTGCACCATTTAAATCTCTTTAAAACCAAATAAACCCAGACAAACACATTTAAAAACATTTACACCTGGAGGGGGTTTTACACATTAACTTAATGTAATACCTGTTATCTGTACTGGGGATGTGGGGCCTGTGTTATTATTCATCAGGTCAAAGGCAAGTAAACATCCTGGAGAGGCGGTTAGCTCGGTGCCAGAGAGATGCACCCAAACATATTCACTCCTGAGGGCGCCATTCATTTATTCACATTGGGAGAACAATAGAGATTTACCTGGACGGGTCACCAGCTCATTGCAGGAGACACAATCAAACATATTCGCACCCTGGGGTAGTTCAGTACCTCCAAATCACTGGATCATGGACATAGAATTTAAACTCTGGAGTTTTTTTTTTGTCCGTGAGGTTACGATACTGCCCTCTGCTCAACCCGGGTCACTTTCTGCTCCACTGGGTCACTTTGTGCTGAACAACGGTGAAACTCAAAGCTTAATCTAATGGCAGTGTAAATTCTGCTGATAAGCTTAGTGTGGTTGATGTGCTCCGAACGGACGCTGCCTTGCCTCTCAATGTCAAGCGCTCCGAAGTCGCACAACAGAGGAGAAGTTTACTTTTGGCTTCAGGCAGTTAACTTCACTCAGCTAAAAGAAATTGAGGTGGAGAAACGGTAGCCAAGGGAGACCCTGAGTAATGGAATTGTTAGGACACTGGGTGACCAGGAAAAAAATGAAGTCTCTAAGTGCCGTGGGCTCATGCATATTTTAAAGACCGTGGCCTTTGGTTTGCTACGACCAGATGTTTCAGCGTCTGAACTCGGCATGACAACACATTCTCAAGCTTTACTTAACTCTCTCTCGGTGGATTACAAAGTTCATCCACTGAATTCATCCTTAGATCGGCGCGATGATTAAATAAACCCTAAAATATCCACATGGGGCGGCATGGTGGCTTAGTGGTCAGCACGTTCGCCTCTCAGCACTAGGGATTCCCGGTTCCAATCCCCATCTGGGTGGAGTTTCCATGTTCTCCTCGTGTCCACGTGGGTTTCCTCTGGGTTCTCCAGTTTCCTCCCACAGTCCAAAAACATGGATCAAGTCAATTGAGTTCTCCAAATTGCCCCATATAGAGTGTGTCTGTGTGAGTGAGTGTGTGTCCAGTGATAGATTGGCGCCCTGTCCTGGTATGTCTTAAAAACATAACCCCCCCCCCCCCCCCCGAATACACCTCAGCATCATTCTGCATCCACCCTGACCTAACGCTCCTAAAGAGACCCATTTTTAACCAGACAGTAAGACCCTCCCTATTGCCCAACCAGGATTTCATATTGGCTTAGTGGTTGGCATGTTCTCCTCTCAGTGCTAGGGTTTACCGGTTTAAATCCGAATCTGGGTGGAGTTTCCATCTTCTCTCCGTGTCCACGTGGGTTTCCTTCTGGTTCTCCGGTTTCCTCCCACAGTCCAAAAAATATAGTGTGTGTATGTCTGTGTGAGTGTGTGCCCAGAGATAGATTGGCGTCCTGTCCTGGGTGTATCTGCCCAGCGCCCGAAACGTCCTCCCCTGGATGGGCAGGGGGAACACCCCCCCCCCCCCCCGCGACCCTAATAGAGGATAAAGCGGAAGATAATGAATGAATTAATAAATATCCACATGGTGGAGCTTATCAGACGGCGTGTTTTTCAGTGCCTCCATCCGTGTGATGTGTGATATTGGCCTCTTTAACGAGAGTTTTGGAATAACATCCACCTGTGTTTTCTGGGAGGCAGGTTGCATACGTTGCATGTTTTGTTCATATTATTCTGTCTGTAGTAAACGTAAAGTATTAAACAAGACGTGTTTTAGTTTCCCTGCTTTTAATTTAAAACCTATATTCAGGTTGTGAGTGAGATTGTTACATACATCATCTCCATACACATGCACGGCGCCGCTCACGCCGAACAGCCGAACGGCCTGTCAGAGATAAATGTGGGCCGGGAGCGGTGACATCATTCTGACATCCGAGTCAAGAACGAGGCTCTCGCGGATCCGCCTTGCTCTCTTTCTCCCACTCTTTTGCAGAATAAGCCGCTCTCTCTCTCTCTCTCTCTCTCTCTCTCTCGCAGCAGGTATTAGATTACCGCGAGCATCTTGAGACCAGATAAGTATGACCTCCATTCCAGCACTCCAAAATAAGCCTCGGTGTGGCTGACTCACTGAGAAACGGCTATTTTGGAAACATGTGCAATTCAATAACTCCCAGGCACTTCGCGAGATCCACCCGTTTTCCTGACTGGACGCGTTTACATGTGTTTTGAGAAATGCAAACCAGAATAAAGGCATTTATTACACCGACCATAAACAAAGTAAAGCGGCGCGATGAGGGCCGCTCATCAGATTAGTCCGTATGTCGGGATCGCAGTGGATATGTTACGCTGTGCTTCTCTTCTTCGATGCGATCTGAATGTTTTGGAATGAAATGCAGTGTAACTCTGTCGTTAATGGCCAGACCTTCGAAGGGACTTTCAACATCAGGTGGAATTGTGGAAGATGATTCATACATCCAGCGGGAGACCGAGCTCCAGATGAGATCTCGGGTCCCAGCAGAAAACCTCAGAACCAGAGGGACAGGTGCACAGTAACAAGAGTCCTGTGAGCGACCACATGTTCACTGAGGAGCGACTATTTCCCATGCTGCTTTGCACTTCACCCAAGAGGCTCTGCTCATTCATTTTATTGACTCGTTTTGGAAATGGCGGCACGGTGGCTTAGTGGTTTAGCGCATTCGCCTCTCAGCACTAGGGATTTCCGGTTCGAATCCCCATCTGGGTGGAGTTTCCATGTTCTCCCCGTGTCTGCGTGGGTTTCCTCCGGGTTCTCCGGTTTCCTCCCACAGTCCAAAAACATGGATCAAGTTAATTGAGTTCTCCAAAATTGCCCCGTTTAGAGTGTGTCTGTGTGAGTGAGTGTGTGCCCAGCGATGGATTGGCGCCCTGTCCTGGGTGTATATGCCCAGCGCCCGAGTCGTTCCCTGGATGGGCATGGGGAACCCCACCGCGACCCTAATAGAGGATAAGCGGGAGATAATGAATGAATGAATCTTGGAAACGTGGGTTTTCTTTTGAGACAGTGTTGTATGATATCAGTCCGATTACAAAATAATAATAATTAAAAAAAAAACCATTTTAAAGAGGGCTTTGTGGTTAACACGTTCTCCTCTCAGCGCTGAGGATCCAGGTTCGAATCCCAAACTGGGTGGAGTTCCCGTGTTTTCCCCGTGTCCCTGTGGGTTTCATACGGGTTCTCCGGTTTCCCCCCACAGTCCAAAAACATGGATTCCAGGGTAAATTGAATGCTCTAAATTGCCCCATATGGTTTGTGTGAGTGTGTGCCTAGCGATAGATTGGTGTCCTGTCCTGGGTCTATCTGCCCAATGCTCGAAACGTTCTCCCCTGGATGGGCCTGGGAACCCCCCCCCCCCCCCCCCCNGCAGAAATGTAAAATGGAAAGAAGTTCCTGTCACCTCGAGCAAAGAGGATTCTGCATACCTTACCTGGGTGTTAAAATTAGGTCATGATTTATTGAGATGAGGGAGCCGCATTTCATGCATATTCAGATTGTGGAGACAGTTCTGTTCTTTTCATCACACCCCGGAATTTCAGTTATTAAACTGTTCTGAGATTTTTTTTTTTTTTTTTTTTTTTTTGGTATCACACAAAACGTCCATGCATGCTTTAAAGATTTGTACTCGCAACGAGGCACAGTCTGGGAAAAGGACCTTCCCTAAACTGTTTAAACAAGATTACAATTAATCACAATGCAGGATCATGAGCTTGATATTTAAGTTGTGACAATACGACTAAAACCATGTCATATTTAAAAGGTGTGTTTCAATATTTTTGGGACAATATATTTTTACAATATGTGTGAAAAGTTCTGGTTTAAGTGACTTAGCCTCCTGGTTTAACTGTAACATGCTGATGAGTTAAACCTTCTGCTTTGAGAATTGATTACAGCTTGGGAATGCTTTCAGAATTCTTTACTAGGATATAAATGTATTGAGGTTTTTTGGTTTAAGAGGTGTGGTGGACATTCCTGGGTTCCATTCTAGGTTCAGGTGACTAGATTTATTTTTTCTTCATCATATTTGTGCTGGGATAGGCTTTTATTCAGGAAAGAATAATAATGTATTATTATGTTCTAGTAAGGAATCTTTAACCACACCCAAAAAATAGCAGATGTAAACAGAATGATGGAGACAGGATGCAGAATGAACGTCGGGAACATCAATGACAAACAAAGGACAGGAAGGCAGGACAAGACAAATTATAGCAGACGTTGAGACTGAACACTAAATAGAAGAATGCATGAGCATGCAGCAAGTCAGTGCACTCCTGGGGTAATTAAGTGCACTCCCGGGGGTATGGTACATTACACCAACAATCATTCAGCCTTTAAACCTGATTAAATAAGAGGTGACCTAGAAGGCGATCAAGATGCCAAATGGCACTTTGCAGCTTCATGTGAGTAATCAATTACCAATCAGTTAGCTGCAACATTAATAACGTCTGGTGCATCACCGTGATGCAGTGGGTGGAGCAAGGACCTGAGCGTGACCGAGAAAGCTCCGAGAACCCTGTGACCCTAAATCAGCTTAGAAATAAGAAATAATGATGTCCTGAATATGGATTCTGAGAATTATTACCATTTGTCTTTCTCACAGGACTGTAACTATTCATTCATTCATTATCTCCCACTTTATCCTCTATTAGGGTCGCGGTGGGGTTCCCCATGCCCATCCAGGGGAGAACGTCTCGGGCGCTGGGCAGATAGACCCAGGACAGGGCGCCAATCCATCACTGGGCACACACTCACTCACACAGACACACTCTATATGGGGCAATTTTGGAGAACTCAATTAACTTGATCCGTGTTTTTGGACTGTGGGAGGAAACCGGAGAACCCGGAGGAAACCCACGCGGACACAGGGAGAACATGGGAACTCCACCCAGATGGGGATTCGAACCGGGAATCCCTAGTGCTGAGAGGAGAACGTGCTAACCACTAAGCCACCGTGCCGCCCGGACTGTAACTAATCACTCAGATTTGAACATTAGGACAGGCATGGTTGTTAACCTTTACCCACCTCTCTGCCCGACTTCTCTGTGGGTTCTATCACAAAAGAAACGATGCTTATCTGATTAAAGAAGGAAGTTAGCAAAGCTGCCGAAAGCCAAAATGTGTCACTGAACCCCCTAATGAATTCGATTTAACATCTCTTTAGATTCCCACCTTCGTTCACTCGGCACCGAGGCCTCTTCGTCTGGTGGCTTTCTATAGATTTTCTGAGTAACACTTCGATACAAAGCTTACAAACGCTGTTCTTGGAAATTTAACTCTGCATCTGAGGAAATAGGAACATGAATATTTTCAGAATCTAAAACAACATGTATATCTGTGAACACCCACATCGTCTGGCCTGTAAATCAGCATGGGATTTCAGTTACTGCCCTGGCTTTACATCACTTCCACCATAACACACAGTTTGAGCTTTTGTAATAAGCGTTTGTCGGTCTGATGGACCCTTACCTCCTGTGGGATCACCTAAATGTACACTAGGGCTTAAGACAAATGACATTATAAAACCTTAAAATAGTGTTCTAAATTGGGAACCATCCATCCATCATCTTCCACTTATTCCTAAACTAGGTTCACAGAGAGGTTCTCATGCCCATCCAAAGGAGAACGTTTCGGGTGCTGGGCAGAACTCAGGACAGAATGCCAGTCTATCCTTACTCTCTCTCTCACACACACATTCAATATAAAGGGGCAATTTGGAGCGGGACTGTGGGAGGAGATCAGAGAACCCAAAGGAACCCACATGGACACCCAGATTGGGGGATTCAAATCTAGATTCTCAGCGCTGAGATGTGAACATGCTAACCACACCACCACCATGCCAGGGTTTTTCTTTTGATATTTGTAAACGTATAAGGAACCTGGATATATGAAGTATTTATTCCTGGCGCCTTCTAGACACTAGTGGTGTGTGTACTTTTAATCCGAACTGGTACTTCAATCAGAACAGAACACACACCCAGGTCAGCGTTGTGACATTAAGGGTCAAACGCAGCACATCCAAAAATGCGGCCTAGACAGAATCTTAAGTTCAGAGGTGAGATAAAAAAGGCAGAATTCATAAGCAGATAAAGGCATTGGATACACTAACACATGACGTAAACCCTGAGACCCTGACCTGTCACTAGGGGGAGTACAAATAGATCTAAAGTACTATGAGCTATTTACATATAAGGACAATAAACGTCTGACACAGCAGAGAAAAGCTGAAACTCTTATGTAAGAACATGAAATAATAATTGGGGTTTGAACCCCCCCCCCTCCTCAGACTAATAACCCAACATCCCAACCAGTGAGCCTTCTTTTTATCTCTTAAACAACCTGTTTTACTTTAAATTCTTGTTTCAGCTGATGCTGACTTCAAACAGCCTCATTAAGCTTCTCGTTGTCTTCATGTCTCAGGTTTCTCATTGTCTTCTGAAAAGCCCTGCTCTGGATGCAGACAAAAAAATGGGAGAAACGAGATCGGCTGATTAAACAAGTGCAATCAGATGTGGCTCCTGCTGATTGGGATGAAGGGAAAAAAAAAAAACTAGAGTCAATTTGTCTCAGCGTGGAGGAGTGTAAAGTTCTGCTGCACCACGTCAACGGACTGAAGGATTAAAGTCATCCACCTTTATGGTTGTTGGGGTGCAGATTAAGAGGTAAGAATATAAATCAAATGTTTAATCCCTGTTTCTCTTTCTGATTCCTTAATTTAGATGAAATAATTGTGTTGTGTTTGTTAGTAAACCGACAGCGACAATGACATCACCACAGGACACAAACTTTATTCCTGTGGCACGAGGGAGTTAAAGCTGTGGAAAGGTTCGGACGATCAGTTTGGAATCAAAAGTTTTAAAAGGTGGGTAAAAAAAAAACATATATATATATATATATATATAAAAAGATATATTTTTATAAGTATAATAAGTTCAAGGTGGCTTAGTGGTTAGCATGTTCTCCTCTCAGCACTAGGGATTCCCGGTTCGAATCCCCATCTGGGTGGAGTTTCCATGTTCTCCCCGTGTCTGCGTGGGTTTCCTCCGGGTTCTCCGGTTTCCTCCCACAGTCCAAAAACATGGATCAAGTTAATTGAATTCTCAAAAATTGCCCCTATAGAGTGTGTGTGTGAGTGAGTGTGTGCCCAGCGATGGATTGGCACCCTGTCCTGGGTGTATCTGCCCAGCGCCCGAGACGTTCTCCCCTGGATGGGCATGGAGAACCCCACCGCGACCCTAATAGAGGATAAAGCGGGAGATAATAGATGAATAAATGATAATAAGTTCATAAGCAATAACACCTGTATGCAGACATTGAGGGAACAGATTAAAAACTGGCTTCGGCAGTGTTTCCGTTGGCTGAACATTCGGTTATTAAAGCTGTTAAATGTGTTTTACCTTTTCTCCGGCCTTTATAAATATTAACAACCAATCAAAATACAGAGATATCTAACAACTTATAGTAGGACTAATTAGAAACAGTCAGGTGAGTGGCATTATTCATTCATTCATTCATTCATTATCTCCCGCTTTATCCTCTATTAGGGTCGCAGTGGGGTTCCTCATGCCCATCCAGGGGAGAACGTCTCGGGCGCTGGGCAGATAGACCCAGAACATGGCGCCAATCTATCGCTGGGCACACACTCACTCACTCATACACACTCAATTTTTGGGGCAATTTTGGAGAACTCAATTAACTTGATCCATGTCTTGGGAAACCGGAAACCGGAGAACCCTAAGGAAACCCACGCAGACACAGGGAGAAAATGGAAACTCCACCCAGATGGGGATTCGAACCGGGAATCCCTAGTGCTGAGAGGAGAACATGCTAAACACTAAGCCACCGTGCCGCTGGCATTATTCATTTATACTAATGAAGAACAGAGCCAAGTGTCAAAACAAAAGTCAGAATGACTCAAAGTCCCCAGAGGCAGGAGTACGCCCTCTACTGACAGTAGTATTCAAAGTGTTTATTTCATTACAAGCTGTAGGTTAAAGCAATGGCAGCAGTGATGGTGGTGATGGCAGTTCTTTTAAAACATGCCTTCATGGAAGATGCATTATTAGTCCTGTTTCTCTGTAGTCTGAATAAAGAATGATCTTTCCTATATGTTTTTATTTTTTTAATATTTAATGTTGATTAATCGTCTGAATAAGACACTGTGGTTAAACTGTTTTAGAAACGGGGTGGAGCTACTCCATTTATGTCCTTTCAATTTATAAATCATAGGAATGATTTCATTTGATTTATAGCGTCTGTCTATGATTTAGACAGAGAGAACTATGAATGTTACCTTCTGCCAGACTTTTTTTTTTTTTGCCAAGTCACCCAGCCTTCTGCTCCTGGACAGTCTGAAGTGATGAAGCCAAGAGTCAGCCAGTTCTTTGTTTCTAGCTTATGTACAAAATCTATCATTGAATATTAATGCACCTAAATGTCATCAGCATCTGTTGTGAAGTGGCTTCTTTATCGTTCCAGACATCTGTTTCTTTTAACTGAGACGCAGCCATAAACTCGTACTTTTATTTGACCCTAAATTGGCCGAAACATTTAAAAATGAATAGCAGGGCCTGCTGACCACTGGCTCTCGTGGATTCTTGTTATAATTACGTGTATAGATCTTCCACTAGCACTTTGAAGCACTTTGAGACTTGCTGTGGGCAGCAGTGTGTTTGCCAAGTGCACTCATCGACTCCTGGGCATTTCATGTTTTCCAGCGAAGCCGTCGCCTCAAGCTTATCATGTGTCATAGTTTGCAGTGAGGACCAAGTGGGCTTTGCCAGCCCTCTGTGTTGCACTGACTTGTACCATCGTGGGTATAACCAAGGAAAAAAAAGTATTGATTTTAATCCATCTTTCAAACATGAGTGAAACTTTTAACAGCATCAGAACGAAACGCTGACCCAATACGGTACACTTTGTGTATTTTGTGTTACCATGGTAACTACTACGCGGTTGTAATTTGTCATGGCTATTAAAACTAAGTCTTTGTTTTTTTATTCGAAGTAACATTTTGTAATGAGGCAGCTGATCTCTGTCTGAACTCTGTCTGAACTGGTTAATTTAATGGGGTTGGTATTTCAGCAACGTCCTAAATAATCATTTCATGTCACTGAGTTTCGAATGAGACGCTGCAGCTTCTTTTCAATAAGAAATGATCTTCTTCTTACAGACTTTTACTGTAGTATGGATTTCTTTCCCATCCATCCTTCATCTTCTGCCTCGTTTCCATGCCCGTACATCTGAGAATGTTTTGGGCAGATACACCAAGGACAGGGTGTCAATCTATCACACACTCATCCTCACATACACACACACACTATATGGGGGTAATACCTCTGTATGCAGCTGATTCACCTTATATCCATGTTTTTGGACTGTGGAAAGCAACCGGAGAACCTGGTGGAAACCCACATGGAAAGAGCATAGAATGCCAGATGGGGATTCAAACCTGGATCCTGATTTTTTTTCCACCCAAAAATTCTTTTTTTAAATGCTTATGACTAAAATCATTAATAGACTGCTTGTCTGCTATTTAAAATTGGATCTGTATCCTTTTTGTTTATTAATTTACATCCTTATAATAGTTTTAATGACATTAGTTTAGAAAATTAAGACTACACTGTTAAAATTTACAGGTACAAATTTGGGTTTAAACAGACCACTAGGATGCTGAGAACCCAAACATATTTTTATTATTATTAAAATATTTATATGTTTACAATAAACCACGTTAAGTTGGTACGTGTTGTTTAAAGCTAGATCTTTCACAGACCTCTGACGTAAACCCCTAGCAGGATCTTACCCCACCTGCACACAGCTTTGTACCTGCCCCTTATATTATACCTGAGGCATTCATTCATCAAACGTTGCTTTAAAAGGACACTAGTCTTTTAAGACAGAAATCCAGAATGTGACAACATAATGCTGATGTGCAGATTCCTCCAAAGATCAGTTAAAGCACCCCGTCTGTTCAGTGCCTCTGTGCTCCCTCTACACTAGATCCTGCAGGGTAACAGAATTCCTCAGCACAGCCACAGGAGTGCTCCCTAATTTATTACAGGCTCGCGGCAGCGGCCTCACTTAGTAGATAAACTAAATTGGACGAGGAGTGTCTCATACAACTTTAAAAAATCTCAAGGTGACAGCATGTGGGAAAAGTAGATAGTGTTAATGATTTGGACTTGTTCGTCTATTCGGGAGTTCTTCGCGATATTCGTCTTCCCCCCCAAACCATGTGTAGATTTAATGACTATGTTCTTAGGAATGACTGATGGAGAGAGAAGGGAGAAGGCAGCTGTGTAAGGAAGGCCCTGCCAGAGTGCCAGTCAGGTAATATCTTAAACGGCGGTAACCTAAAAAAAAAAAAAAAAAAAAAAAAAAGCAGTAAAAAAACACGAAAAATCAATAAATAATAAGGAAATTTTTAAATCCCGAAGGTAAATTCCTGCCTACAATCTGGAGCTTTAAAGGCTGTAAGCTCTGTTGAAAATCTTGGTTTTATCATGGATTTAGATCTTAACCTCAGTAGCTATGTCAAAGCAATAAATAAAGTCAATGGCTTTATCTCCAGCAGGGTAAACTTCAGCAAAGAACTTGGTAATGACCTGTTTAAAATCATTTTAAATCACCTAAGTACTTCAGAATGCTGTGGCTAGAATCTTAATCGGAACCCATAGCAAACGGCTCGGGTTTTTAGATCATGGCCTTTTGTTTTGTCGTGTTCATCTCCTTTGTCTTGCTTCTCCTGTTTTCATTCTTTTAAACCAAAAAGAGCAGCTTTGTGGTTTTAATCCTCATGATCTTTGTGATTTTCATGCAAAACTGTGTTGTTGAAGTGCCTTATGGTGCAGAACTTTGTGAGTGAACGGATCTTGGGCTGTTAATCTGTGGATGAGGGACCTTCAGAGTGGTGAAGCACTGAAGTAATTAATGGAATGACAGTGTTTTCGTAATTACATCGAGCCACTTTGTGCTTTCCAAGCAATGGCATCATAATAGGACTTTTATTACACGACACTTACTACCGATCCCGAATGATTACTCGCCTCATTGATGGCTTTGCATTGAATTGGCGTCTCACGATCACGGTTTATATATTTAGTCGTTTCTATTGTTTAAAATTTGAACGAATAAAGATTCAAGAAAAAACATTGAGTTAAACTCATCCCTCAGGTTTTCTATGAGTCTAAATGAAGGAGAAGTGAAGAACTTCCCTGGTTGATGCTTTGTGGTTTGGTGGAGTTTAAGAGGATCATATTCGATATTCACTCTGTTGACGGATGAGATCAAAACCCAGTGGAACTTTCTACAATTTATTTCTTAAAATTAATTTTTTTATTACCAGGTTCCAAAGGCGATCCGTTTAACATCACTAAGCTTATCTACATTATGATTGATCCCTTTTCTTCAAATTGTCATATTTCTTTGATTTTTTTTGGCAAAAGCAACCTAATTCAAGCCAATTAAACAGAGTTATTTTCTAAATTAAGAGAAGTTAATGATCTTATTTCTTGCATGCATTCAAGCAAATTGTTCTAATGCAGATGTGATTATAGACGCGGTTGCACGCTGTGCTCAAAGTGGTATAATCAATACCAGTGGTCTTCAGCCCAACCTCACTGCTGCGTTAGATTTCAACTAATTCCATCTAATTAACTTCTTCAAACATTTAATTAACTTTGTTGGGTTAAAGTTTTAACACACAGTAGGTGTGCTAGATTGATTCTGGAACCCGACTTCGCAGAAAGGAAGCTCTGCAGAACCAGAGTCAGAGAACACTGATCTCAGCTGTACAGAAGGCTTGAAGGATTAAAATGACCTTTACGTTGGTTTCATGTTGGTTCAGCAGGTAACGGTGTGGAATTGCAGAAGGAAGGTCACTGGATCAGCCAGGAAAGCAGCCTGGGTGGAGTTTAACATGTTCTCCTGATTTGATTCTTATGATTCCCATCAGGGGCCGTCATGTCCTCATTAATCCAAAGACATGTTCAAAAGAATTAGAGCTACTAAATGGATGAATGATTGTGACTGTGTTGTCTGATATGTGATGGACAGGGGGTATATACAGGATGCTTCCCAACCTTTGATCCTCCAGCATTTATCTTTTCCATAATTCCAATAAGCTGGTTGATCATCAGGTAATGGCTGCTATTTTTTTGTTAAGGAGAGAATATAGAGTTCATCATATTATCTCCAATTACTTTCAATTGTTTTCCATCTGTCATATTCCGCTTTATCCTCTATTAGGGTCGGGGGGGTTCCCCATACCCATCCAGGGGAGAACGTTTCGGGCGCTGGGCAGATACACCCAGGACAGGACGCCAATCTATTGCTGGGGACACACTCACTCACACAGATACACTCTATATGGGGCAATTTTTGTAGAATTCAATTGACTTGATCCATGTTTTTGGACTGTGGGAAGAAACCGGAGAACCCGGAGGAAACCCATGTGGACACGGGGAGAACATGGAAACTCCCAGGGGATTCAAACCGGGAATCCCTAGTGCTGAGAGGCGAACGTGCTAAACCACTAAGCCACCGTGCCGCCCACTTTCAATTGTTTTAAATAGCAAAGTAATTCTGGTTGAATGACATCATAGCCTCTGCCTAATTCATATGATGAAAGTCTGTAGTGACCTCAGGTCCGGAATGATTCCAGAGATTTCTTATCATTCATTCGTAATCATTTCATTCATTATCGTTACTGGTTTCTTTGGTGAAAATGGATCACTTAATCACTAAAGCCATTTTTCAAAATCCTTTTCTTCTGTCTTCATGAACCAATCTGAAATTTCTGTGGACTGACTGCAGGAGCCAGGATTTTACATAGGTGCCAATATTTCTGCAGGGCACAGTACTCCCTCCTCCTGAGGGCGCACCTGTTATGAGTGGTGCTTGGCAGAACAGAGAATCAGGTTTGAGACCCAACTGTGCCATTTGCCGCCCATAGCAGGGGGTCCCAAAGGATAGGGAGGGGGTCCCTGTCTCCCCTGTTGCTATGCAACATGCAGTCGGTGGAGCATCGACATTGGATTGGTTGTTAGGCCAGTGAAAGTTATTATTGTACAGGCGTCGCCATCAAAATAACGATTTTCGGTAAATTACGTGGATTTTCTTTAAAGCTAGTAATGTCAATAAACTGCGTTCAGCGGGCCTTTAAATAAAATACTGAAACTAACCCCCCATAGTACCTCCACTGCTATCATGATACACTTTTTATCAGCATTACTTTTATTTTTTAAACATCCCATATCGGTCAATAATTTTTTTAAGAAAAACACTATAGTCAAAAGTTTTGAGCCATACCTCTGAATCATTACAATATGATGTTTCCCATAGTCACTGAACTGTGAACCACAAAAATAAAGTCATGATTTTGTCCATCCTTAAATAACACTGAAAGTTCCACAAGTCTTTAAAAAGCATGCTGTGTTTGTGTGACTGCTATGTGTCATGGGCTTGGGGTTAAGGAACCAGCCTTGCTACCTGAAGTTGCCCGGTTCGGTTCCTTGTCCTAACAAGTACTACGGCTCAAGTGCCCTTAAGCAAGGCATCTAACCCCAGTCGCTTCCAGGGTGTTGTATACAGGGCTGCCCACCACTTTTCTGTGTGTGTTCACAGTGTGTGTGTGTGTGTGTGTGTGTGTGTGTGTGTGTTTCACTGCTTGAATGGGTTAAAAAAAATACATCATTTTAAATGGCGTTTGTAATGTGGCTCAATATTCTGTATTCTGACTCAATGCTGGATTTCTACTTGGTAAAAACGTACACCCGAAAAAGAAAGTGTGAAAGTCTTTTCAGAGTTCCGTGAATGTGACTTCACCAGAAACCAGTGATTCCACTGAGCACAGCTGATTCCCTTTACATTACAGTCTATCAATAAACTGCATCCACCGGGGAGAGAAAATTCAGTTTCCCTGACAGTCTCCAGCACTAATAAATCACGTTTGGTCTGAATGTGTTAAAAGCACCTGGCAGTGAAACAGGCAGGTGGGGGAGACAGGTGCGGGATGTAATTGTGTACACAAAGCATGTCTATTAGGGCTAATCCAATGCTTGTTGTCGGCACAACAGGAAGGTCATAACATCGACAGACTGGCAGGTCGAGGGAAAAACCAGAAAAATTGAAGATGACAAGGAACAAAAGAGCAGCAGCTCAGAGTGACACCACGAGACATGCAGCGCTTTACAAACACACAAGGAGACACCGAGGGTTTATGTAGACGAAGTGTGCAGGGGTGATAATCTAGAGGTGAGAATAATTAATAGCCATGGCAACAGGGCCAGAAGAACAGCAAGCTGCGGCTAACGGAAAGCAGGAGAGACTCTGCGCTCAGTCTGAGGGGTCAACCGGGAGATAAAACTGCGCCTGGAGAAAATCATTATACCCCAATTAACATGCATACACACTGAAATCACACACACTCCATGGACTGAAAGTCTGAGAACGCCTCACATTATACACAAAGCAGCTGTAATATCATTACAGGTTGGTTTTCTTGTTCAGCTACAGCAGCTTTTTATCTTCTGGCAAAATTAGATTTTGAAAGTTTGTCTTTTTGAATTTCTGTCCAGTCATTCACGAAACCATTTGTGAGGTTGGATAAGAAAACCGGGCTGCAATCTTATTTTACTATTTATTTTTTATTATTATTAATTTTATTATTTATCTTTAAGGTGATGGCGGCACGGTGGCTTAGTGGTTAGCACGTTCGCCTCTCAGCGCTAGGGATTCCCGGTTCGAATCCCCATCTGGGTGGAGTTTCCATGTTCTCCCCGTGTCTGCGTGGGTTTCCTCCGGGTTCTCCGGTTTCCTCCCACAGTCCAAAAACATGGATCAAGTTAATTGAGTTCTCAAAATTGCCCTGTTTAGAGTGTGTCTGTGTGAGTGAATGTGTGCCCAGCGATGGATTGGCGCCCTGTCCTGGGTGTATCTGCCCAGCGCCCGAGATGTTCTCCCCTGGATGGGCATGGGGAACCCCACCGCGACCCTAATAGAGGATAAAGCGGGAGATAATGAATGAATGAATCTTTAAGGTGGGGGCAGCACGGTGGCTTAGTGGTTAGCACATTCGCTTCCCAGCGCTGGGGACTTCTGGTTCAAATCCCCATCTGGGTGGAGTTTCCATGTTCTCCCCCTGTCCGCGTGGGTTTCCTATGGGTTCTCCGGTTTCCTCCCACAGTTGGAGAAACATGGATCAAGTCAATTGAGTTCTCCAAATTGCCCTATATTGAGTGTGTATGCCTGTGTGAGTGAGTGAGTGTGTCCCCAGCGATAGATTGCCCCCCTGTCCTGGGTGTATCTGCCCAGCGCCCGAAACGATCTCCCCTGGATAGGCATGGGGAACCCCCCGCGACCCTAATAGAGGATAAAGCGGAAAATAATGGATGGATGGATCCTTAAGGTGTTGGATGGGGTTCTGGTCAGGGCTCTGAGTACATTTACATTTAGTCGTTTACCAGATGCTTTGATCTGAAGTAACTTGCAAATGAGAGAATAACACAAGTCACAAGTGTAAACTGGTCAAGTTTCTAAACCAAACCCACCCCCTGTGTTTGAGCCTGGTTTGTGCTGACACAGTCAACAGAAAACCTTTGTTTTTGATGCATATTGTTTCCACAAGTATAACGTCTCCTGTTATTTTTTTTATTTCATTGCTTTTTTTTTTTATTATGGTCTTGTGTGTGTGTGTCATATTTTTTCAGTTTGATAAAACCATAAAACCTATACTTGTTCATTCATAATCCACTTTTCCAGTCATTTCCAGTCCATTTCCTGTGTTCCTCTGCCCATTTAACCTTTTTTTTCCCTATTTGAGGTAGGACTTTTTTTAAGCCCTCAGTCGTGACGGGCAGAATGGCGACAGTCACGGGCAGATCTGCGTCTGCACAATCTGCAGAGAGAATGCCGGGCCATTGTATGTGAGCAGCACTCCAGTCTTATCTGCCTGCGACAGAAAGATTTCCACCTCTGTTTGCATTTTTCAGCTGGAAGTGAAAATGGCGTTGTTTTAGATGCTGAAGCTGCATAAATCTCCAGGTAGCAGAAAGTGACAAATAGTTTCATTTAAGAAATAAAAGTTTGGCCGCATTTTAATACGATCTGATTCTAAAAGTGACCTGTTATTACTTTCGACAACATTCCAGTGCGTGCTGATTGGATCACTGTAAAGTTCCACGATGACACAATTACAGCCAAAATATATTTGTGTGCTTAAAACGTATCTGTCAGTATTTTGTGGGGGTTTTTTTTAACTACTGAAGAACCCTGTGGGGGGGGGGGACTTACATGTACATTTGGTCATTTAGCAGATGCTTTTATTCAAAGCATTAGAAAATAAGTATCCCAACTGGGGTCAGATCACAGGAACAGCACCCCTGATGAGGGTTAAGGGCCTTGCTCAAAGGTCCACATTGGTGTGATTTAAACCCTCAATTTTTAGATATTCAAGTATTTTATTTGTCATTCCACAATATAAAGTACAGTACAGTATATGTGGAACGTGACAGCATTCCCCAGGAACAAGGTGCTACATATAACAGCTACTACACACTCAACATAAAGTGCACATGTGCAATTACAAGGATCACAGTAAACATTCAGGTATGGTATTGAAAGTAAACCCTGAGTTAGGTTATTGTAAAAAAAATGTCCTTGACTTTAAAAAATTCTTAAGAGTTTATAATTAATAGCCCAACACCCTAACCACTGAGCTACCACATCTCTACTTATGAACCATTTCTTTCACACATTTACCCAAACATGATTTAATGAACCCTGCTTTGGGCAAAAGTATGCTAAGACAAAAAAAAAAAGTTGTCCTTCCCCAAACCGTTGCCACAAGGTTTGATGCATATGTTTGTCCAAAATACATGGCGTGTTTTTCTACACCTCCAACAACTGGCCTGAATTAATATCCCAAATTTGATGCCAATATAATATATACAAATAATATACAAATAATATACAGTATGTATATTTGTTTACATTATAATCATATTTCATCCAGAATAACATGTTGCAGAATTACAACAGTATTGTTTGAAAACCCGGTGGGAGAAGGTTATATTAACAGGAAGCGCAATTAAAGGCTTGAGACGTGTGTTGAGGAGCTCAAGGTCGTTTAAAGTCAGATGGCTGCTGTCTCAGGCAGATCGGAGTCGGGGGAGTCTGCAGTGAGAAATGCCACCACGTCGTATTTGAGCTTCACTCTTCTCTTATCTCTCTGTGACAGAAAGATTTCCACGTCCGTTTGCATTCGCTTGTTGTTCGCTCTGTTGGTGCTGAACGCGAACATGCCTCCATCCAGCGTTCTGAAACCAGCGCCTGCAAACAATCACACATATTTAAAGTAGCTTAAAAGATCTCGTGACGTTTGTGTAATTATAATTATTATAATAATGGCTGTTAAAACACTGCCATAAACAAAGATGTTTACAGGCTTTTTATTCATTTTTCACTTGTTTTTCAAAACAGCCCCTTAAGCATCTTAAATCAATGAAATCACAAGGTCACACATTTAATGATTAACTTTGCCGACTGATACTATCTTGGTGTCTTTCGTATTCCGATCCCGTATACACGCCCTGTGTTTCCACACAAGCACAAATACAATGTAAATTATACCTGTAATGTCTTAATCCTGTTAGTGTGGCGCAGTGGCACAGAGGCTGGGCTTGATTTCTGGTTGTGGAGTCAAAACACTTTTTTTTGTGTCAGGTCTTTATATCTTTTTCTTGCACGTGTGAGCTTCCTCTGCTGCCCACAATAAATTTGCCCCATTTAACTGCTAACTGCCCCTAATATATCATAACAATATTGGTACTGTTAAAGCTGGTAAGTAAATCCAGTGCTTTAAAACCTGAAAGAGGGCAGAGGATCATGTTCACTGCTAACTAACACCAAACACAAAGTTTGATTTCCAAGAATAATAAATCTCTTCAGTGCCGGCAGTCCATATGAAAACGATTGGTTGTTTGGTCGAGGGGTGGAATTAATGGCCTAATGCCTCTCTCTCTGTCGATTCAGAGTCAGTGGTGGCTTCAATGCGGCGTTGCATTCCAGTTGCGTTCACCAACCCAACAAGGTCGCATGGAAACACTGGTACGAGCATATATAGTGTTTGATTACTATTCCTTCTGCATTCACAGTCCAATAAGATAAAGACTCTTAACACAACAGCATACAAATTCAACAGTGACTCTGTGAACACCAGCATACAGTCCGATACGTACTTAATGGCCTCCTCAATCACTGGATCCTAACAACACTGTGGCTTAATGGGAAGTTCTGCAGTGCAAAGTCATTCTCAAGACAAAAAACCAGCGAGGCAAAGGCGTCATTTTTTTGTTCTCTCTCTCTCTCTTTTTTTTAAATTTTAATCAGAACATTGCAGTGAGAGTTGCAGCTTAGTGTTGGGAAAAGGATCTGGTTGGTATGGAATTGGAGTATCATAGAGAAAATGCTTTGCTGAAGATAATAAGTGCCAGTTTAGAATGAAGCTGCAGTTCAGAGTATTCATTCTTATTAAACAATGTTAAGTGTATGTGTATATATATATATATATATATATATATATATATATATATATATATATATATGTGGGTGGCACAGTGGCTTAGTGATTTGCATGTTCTCCTCTCAGCGCTAGGGGAATCCTGGTTCGAATCCCAATCTGGGTGGAGTTTCCATGTTCTCCCCATGTCCGCGCGGGTTTCCTCCGGGTTCTCCGGTTTCCTCCCACAGTCCAAAAACATGGATCAAGGTCAATAGAATTCTCTAAATTGCCCCTTATAGTAGAGTGTGTCTGTGTGAGTGAGTGTGTGCCCAGCGATAGATTGGCATTCTGTCCTGGGTGTATCTGCCCAGCACCCGAAACGTTCTCCCCTGGATGGGCATGTGGAACCCCCCCGCGACCCTAATAGAGGATAAAGCGGAAGATAATGGATGGATGGATATATATTTATATATATAATCAATTCAAAGTAAATCTGCTGTTCTGGATGTAGCACAAGTTATTCTAACAGGACATTAGTAACTGACTCCACAGTGTTGGACTTCATAAGGAACTGAGTCTGTATTAAAGTAACAGAGATTTAATCAATCAGAGAATCTACAGCATTCAGGCAGTGCGGCCGCAGTGACACATTTCTACCAGAGATGTCTGAATTTTAAAATGAACTGCAGCAGGTTCATTAGTTCTCTGTAAAGATGAGGAAAAAAGTCAAATGGGGACCCCTGCTGTTCCCCGTCTGACCGTCGTTTATCCCTAACACACCATTTCCACATGAGTAACCGTGATGTAGTTCCTGCACTAATGAGGTGCATGTTTTTCCCGTGTTTGTGTGGCTTTCAGTGGTGTGGGGGTTACTACATTCGCCTCTCAGTGCTGGGGATCCAGGTTCGAATCAGGTTGCGTATCCATATTCATCCCGTGTCCGCTTGGGTGTTCTCCGGCTTCCTCCCACAGTCCAAACACATGCATTCAAGGTGTATTGGTTGCTCTCAGTTGCCC
This sequence comes from Corydoras maculifer, assembly GCA_019802435.1. Lineage (NCBI taxonomy): Eukaryota > Metazoa > Chordata > Actinopteri > Siluriformes > Callichthyidae > Corydoras > Corydoras maculifer. Next base: position 273,309 of record JAFMOD010000368.1, read on the forward strand.
TATATAGTGTGTGTGTGCTCAGAGATAAACCTCCCCTGAATGGGCACAGGCACCCTATTCCCTAGTACACAGTTTTGCAGAAGATAAAGAGATAAGCCTCTACATTTACATTTACCTTTGGTTATTTAGCAGACACTGTTATCCGAAGCGACTTACAAAGTGAGCACAGGGTTGGCTGCAGCATCCCTGGAGCAATTCAATTAGGGTTAAGGGGCTTACTCAAGGTCCCCACACTGGTAACTTCAGTCAACAACCTTCAGATTGATAGCCCAACACCCTACCTACTGAGCTACCATGCCCTACCTCTACAACTAGAACCATGCTAATGGATTAACTGCCCTGCAATGGACAACCTGTTGAGGGGGTTTCCTTCCGGTATGGACTTAAATCACCATGTAACACCCAGATAGGTATTAGTCTCTTAGAAAATGAATGATGACGTAACCAGATTAAAGTTTAGTAGTATGCTTTGAAATTGCCACTAAATGTCTGAACTGCTATTACAAAAGCATTCACAGTTAAAAAGAAATATCCCAGAGCCTTTTTTACCATGTTATTTATTCATATTTTCATAATTCCTCTTATGTGCTGCATTAAGATTATTTTTAAGGTCAATTGGACAATATATTTACAGGTTGGAGGCTGAAGCATTGCCGTGTAAAACGTGATTTCATCTTGTGTCCGGGCTGGATAGTGAGTGGGGGGGGGGGGGGGGGGGGGGGGGGGGGGGGGGGGGGGGGGGGGGGGGGGGGGGGGGGGGGGGGGGGGGGGGGGGGGGGGGGGGGGGGGGGGGGGGGGGGGGGGGGGGGGGGGGTTCCCCATGCCCATCCAGGGGAGAACTTTTTTTATGCGCTGGGCAGATAGACCCAGGACAGGGAGCCAACCTATCGCTGGGCACACACTCACTCACACAAACTGACACACTCTATATGGGGCAATTTGGAGAACTCAGTTGACCTTGATCCATGTTTTTGGACTGTGGGAGGAAACCGGAGAACCCCGAGGAAACCCACGTGGACACGGGGAGAACATGCAAACTCCACCCAGATTGGGATTTGAACCGGGAATCCCTAGTGCTGAGAGGAGAACATGCCAACCACTAAGCCACCGCGACGCCTATCCAAGGACTTAAGTCAGTCAAATGGGACGCAGTCCTGATCCCCTCGTCCTCTTTATGAGTAAATCCAAGTTTACTTGTGACCCAAACGAAGGTAAAGAGGAAGAATCAGCGGTGCTCTTGCAAGGCGATTGCCACCGTGGTTTATTATTTTCCCATTACGCTGTGCCCTCGAGTGCTTCATTCCACTCCTGCTATTTCTGCAACTTGCGAACGAATTTACATTTCTCTTTGTTACAGAACATGTCATGTAAATTAGTCACAGAGGTAATTAATCACATTAATATATAGGTGTGAAGAAGCCTTTAGATCCCACAGACTATTAACGCCGCTGCACTTGGGTTGAAAATGAATCATTAGCTCCAAAATTGGAACCCAAACTAAAACACGGTCTGGTGGCGCCGTCCTGCTGTATGAGACATTTAACAGACATCATTTGATCTCCTTGTCCTTTCAAAGTGCACAGGTTCAGCAAATCAATACAAAATATATTCTGAATGAAGACTATTTAAAAAAAAAAAAAGCATTTCACTCTTTATGGGAGCTATCCCTCACTCATCAAGGATGATAAATGCTTTCGCTCACATGGCACTAGAGGTCACTTCATGCTTTTAAGAGACCATGCTGAATCATTCATGTTATGGCCCTTTAGAACCAGCAGAACTATCAACCTTAGCTTTTATTATCTGATTTTCCCAATTTTACATGATAATACATGGCACGATGGCTTAGTGGTTTAGCACGTTCTCCTCTAAACTCTAGGTGGAGTTTCCATGTTCTCCCCGTGTCTGCGTGGGTTTTCTCTGTGTTCTCCGGTTTCCTCCCACAGTCTAAAAACATGGATCGAGTCAATTGAGTTCTCCAAATTGCCCCATATAGAGTGTGTATGCGTGCGTGTCTGTGTGTATGAGTGTGTGCCCAGCGATAGGTTGGCACCCTGTCCTGGGTGTATCTGCCCAGCGCCCGAAACATTCTCCCCTGGATGGGCATGGGGAACCCCCCCGCAACCCTAATATAGGATAAAGCGGAAGATATTGGATGAATGGATTAACTTAATACATCCAATTAGAGCCGGAACCATCCGCTCACCAGAAAGGTCATCTATGGTCAGACCTTCAGGAGTATAAGCTGGTGTCATTCTGTCGTTCTCCATCATTACCATCTGTGAGCTCATGTATACAGAAGGGGGTAGAAAGCTTTTCCTCCAGATGTGTTGCCCTGCATCAACAGCAGCTCGGTCTGGCTTCAATAATCCTGTCTGTTTACACCGTTGAGATTATAAACTTTCCCTAGATTGAGCACTGATTTGCTAAAGTTACCGCAAATAGCCGATAATGGGTGCACATGTGTTTCTGCAAAGGGGGTCGGTGACTGTATATTATTCCCTACTGGAGGTTCTGTGTAAGGTTCTGTTTTTGTGGCTCCTGGTGGCTGTATAGTTATATTATATCACCGTGACATTAAATATGAGTGCCGTTTTTTAGCAAAGAAACTAAACCTGTTTTGATTTTCGAAATTGCTTTTTTGTAACTTAAATGACTTTAATCCTTAAGGAATTAAAAGTTTATTATATTCCATTTCACGCCCTTTTATGTTTCGTGTGAGTGATCACCCAAGCAGACCAATATTATTTTAAACCACTGCACTGAGCATGTGCAACACCGACTCGAAATGTTAATACTGTTCTCCAAGGCTCTCGCAGCTGGCATCATCCGTTTGTGTCGTATTTGGGCAATTACAGCAGAGAATTACATCGATAGTTCGAAATAATACCTGAAACGCTTAACACTTGTGAGTTTCAACTCATTATTAAACATGGACTCAGGTGCGACACTAAACTAATCCTGTCGGGAGAATTTAGAATGATCACTAGACTAATCATTGCAAAAATCAACGCCTCAAGTTAATGAGCTGGGTTTGGAGCTGTGCACCATCGTGGTCGCCCGAATTAAAGGCCCTGATCCAAACACATTTCAGAAGACTTTAGAGGAAAATAGAACAGAGAAGCCTTTTCCTTCTGTTCGCAGGCGTCCCACTGAGAGTTGAGAAAGCTAAGCCTGAAATCCCATTGCCTCCGTTTCATGAACCTTCTGATGACTAAACCTCACCCAGCCCAGATGGCCAACAATACCTGCAGCACCACTTCAGTGAACACCGGCGTCCCTCAGGGCTGTGTGCTCAGTCCCATGCTGTTCATGCTGCTTAAATCTGAATCTGCTGCATCTCGCGGCCCTAATCGCATTATCACATCTGCAGAGGAATCTACAGTGATGGATCCCATCAGCCGCAATGACATCAGCGGACATCGAGGAGATGGAGTGGGTTGTAGACTATTTTCAAAAATGACTTCATGTGCATCTCATTTCTGATTTTTACTTGAACTGACAACTGCGCCAAGACATCACAGTGGTGGCTATACCTCCTGCCACTGACCATCAGAGCAAAGCCTCTGAGCTTTTATCCTCACATCTTCTGGAGGAAGACTAGCTGTCTAAGCGAGATGCAATTCTTCAGATCCCTGGTCAATTCTTATTCATTAGATCTTCACTTACAAATTTACCACTTACAATTTTTTTTTTTTTTCGATTTTCTTTCTTTTGGCTTGTTCCTGTAATTCGATCACCACAGTGGAGAAGATCCACATCTTCATGGCTGTTTTATAGAGCTGACACAGCCCTTTTATTTAGGGACCTGCATTATGAGTACACTGATGTGTATGCTTTCAATAGCTAGGATGATGTTGCATATCTTTAGATGTTGGAGGAAACTGGAGACCACTGCGGAAACCCATGTAGCCACAGGGAGGACATGCACCTGGAATCAAACTCGGGACCTTCTTGCTGTGTGGAGGAAGCACTAAGCGCTGCACCACCATGTGGCCCGGTGTCTTTCCAATCATAACACATTTCTCAATTCCTCTGATCTCCTATGGGTAAAATCTTCCGCCTATACTGATGATACACACCTGTAATCAACAGATGGACTGTCCTGATGGATTTCTCATTGATTCCTCACCTTGTCTGGTGGATTTTCGTTTGGATTTCCCTTGATTCATTTTTTGATTGCTCTTTAGGAACCTTGCTTTTTATCGACCGTGCATCAGAATTTGTCCCGACCTGTTTCCCCACCGATACTATTTTATTAAACTACCTATGGATCCTCCATACTTCATTAAAACAGCATATCTGATAATGTCAGCTTCCCAGATGATCATCAGCAGACGAAAATGATATTTAAAGTGCAAACCCTCCCGAGGTTCTGTGGCATGAACGGTTCTGTGCATGAGGGAAATTCTAAAAAGGATTATAATGCGAGAGCCGACAGAGGATACGGTTTCTGCTAAAGGAGCCTCCACCACAATCGAAAAACATAAATGGTGTGTTATTAGTTTAGGCCGAATGTGTTTATCTATTAGTGTGACTTGAATGTGCGAATATTGCAGAAATTCAGGTTCCTCCAAAGGGCTTATATTTAACAAGGTTACATTGCGGGTAAATATGTTTATCTTGTGTTGCTCAATATATCTCTGTTCAACAGTTCAGGCACTTACTGGACCTGGAGAAGCCAACTTTTCTCACTAATTGCTCTGCTGGGGACAGGCAGTGCACCCCAGAGGGCTTTTATTAAGAATTAGTTTAGTTGAGAATGGCAGGTCTGTTATCAGAGGATGTGGTTATTAAGAAAAGCAGAAGAAATGAAGGTGTAACTTCCTTCTGGAAAGCATGAGCTACTTAGTTACCATCTCTCTCTCTCTCTCTCTCTTATTGTCTGTGTATCTGCATTGGGAGTGGGTCAGCATGTGGAGATGCTCGCTAGCGGGAGACCAGTTTCAGGTGAAAACTAGTAGCAATAACAGATGGATGAAAGTTGGTGTACAACATTTTAGTTATAAATACACCGGCAGACGTGGAGCTTTAAGTAGGGCGACCCGACAACAGGCTCCGAAACAGTAGGATGCAAACCCTTAGCACAGGCAGATCTTCTGCTGATAAGCTTCATGCCTGGCGAGGGTTGAGCGAGACACAAGCGTGAAGTCGTTTTTACGTTGGCATGTGTGTTAACAGACGCAGCCTTGTAACTAGATAAACTGTCTCCTAAGGTGGGCCTTGGGGCTTTCTTTATCTCTGCCAGTCGACAACACCCTCCCATCCCGGTCCCTCTGCTACAAGGCAAGGGCATATTATTTACCAGAACATGCTTTACATTCAGGATCTACAAATATTTACCCTGTAGGGCAGATTCTGTTTGCTTTCTAGACTCAAATGACTATTTGCAGCATGTTTATACACTCAACAGCAACTTTATTAGGTCCACCTGCCTGTTTCTGCTCTTATTGTCCATTGTATCAGTTTTACTTAGTATGCAGATGGACAAATGAGGGGGGGGGGGGGTTCCCATGCCCATGCCCATGCCCATGCCCATGCCCATCCAAGGGTGGACGTTTTTGGAAACTGGGCAGATACACTCAGGACAGGGTGCCAATCCTTTGTTGAGCATACACTCACACAGACACAAATACACAGTACATATAGGTGCAAGCCAATTCACCTTGAATTCAATGTTTTTGGCCTGTGGGAGGAAACCAGAGAGCCTGAAGGAAGCCAGCCAGACATCACCCAGATCGGGATTTGAACCTGGATCCCCAATGCGGAGGGGCAAATGTACTAAACACTATACCACCATGCCACCCATTATCCATCCATCCATCCATTATCTTCCGCTTAATCCTCTATTAGGGTCGCGGGGGGGGGTTCTCCATGCCCATCCAGGGGAGAACGTTTCGGGGGCTGGGCAGAAACACCCAGGACAGGGCGCCAATCCATCGCTGGGCACACATTTACTCACACAAACACACTCTATATGGGTCAATTTGGAGAACTCAATTGACTTGATCCATGTTTTTGGACTGTGGGAGGAAACCAGAGAACCCGGAGGAAACCCACGCGGACACGGGGAAAACATGGAAACTCCACCCAAATGGGGATTCGAACCGGGAATCCCTAGTGCTGAGAGGAGAACGTGCTAACCACTAAGCCACCGTGCCGCCCCCACCCGTTATTATGATATTAATTAATATGACGATGATATAAGATGGTATTATATATGATATTAACAGATAGTAGTATTAATTTAATAGTAGCTCCAGTTTATGTGTTTTTATAACTTGGGGTGGTTGATGTTAACACATTTCCTCAGAGTTCAAATGTAACTTCTGTACCATCATAACAAACGTAACCCAACTACAGCAAGAGGCTTCAACCCTGCGATGGGTCTGAAGCAATTCAAGACCTTTTTTAGTTCTGAGGCGCTTAAACACTCCATGATTGTAAGCACAGGCCTTGTGAGATTTCATTTCGATACGACACTACACACAACCAATATTTCTGCTGGCTCTGTACTTTTTTCAGGTCAGGCTTATTGAGACGCGCCGGCTTACAGCGGATATTGTCAAAGAGCAGCTTCCCAATATCCCAGGCCTGCAGATCTTGAGAAAACGCCTCGGGCAGCCCTTAAGCAACCTGAGTGGGAAATAAGTCCCTGAGTGCCAAGCGGCAGGGATGTAGAATGATCATGCGCACAAGAGCGGCTCAGCTAGCTCTAATTGGCACTACGTCATTAATAGACAAGGTAACAGTGTCGTCTTAATCGTTTTGAATATTGGAATCGGACATCCATTTCTGCAAAGGAAAGGCGCTGTAAGGTAATAGGCTGTTCTCTTTTCCTCCCCTGATGTCAATTATCAAGAGCTTCTGGCACGTTGGTAATCAGTTTTTGAGGGAGAAAGAAAATGGAGCGCGGCACGAGCGGGGAGCAGGGGTTAATGCCGGCTGACGGTCAGAGCGCAGAATGAATTCAAATGTGCGTGGATTTCATGGTTCTGCTAGAACTGTTCCCACAAAGCACAGTATTATGAAGGACACATCTGAAGGTGAACGTCTGGTCAACTGAATTTGTAATAAAGCTAAAATCCGAGGGCTTTTAGGTTGGGAGGCTGAAGTTTGAGAAGCAGCTTCATGTTGGAGATCTTATTTTAAAAGCAGGAGCGTTAATACGATATTGCCTGTGTAGCTTTCACTTTATTTTGGTTTGGGTCTGTCGGTGGGAATTTGTTCTCCTTCCGAAATGGACGTTGTTGAGGTCAAGGTCTTGTGGTTGATGTAATGCCTCTTAGTCATTTAGTAGGCAATGAGTTTGTTGCAGTTGTGTATGTGTGTGTGTATATATATATATATATATATATATATATATATATATATATATATATATATATATATATATTATGTATGTATGTACATTTAAATGTATTTAAAATTTGTTATTTATATTAAAAGGTACAATATATCAATATACAATATATCATTGTACCTGTGTACAATGATAATACATAAAGGCAATGATCTCAGTTATGCAAATGGAATGTTTTGAATGACCCTCTCCATTTTTTTCTCTATCCAGCAGCATTTGCTATTAACTGAAGTACCAGTAATGTTCTGGCTTATAATAATGGTGTCAGTGGCATGTTTTCGCCACACTCTATTATTACAGAGTAGCTCTTGCTGTAATTGTCCATGGCATCTTGAAAATAAAATAAATATTCGCCGCAGAGCATTTCAGCATGTTGACTAATATTAATTTGGCTGAAAACAAAGTCACTTGGCACCTCTGCAAAACATCTTTTTGCAAAAAAAAAAAAAAAAAGTGACTCAGGAGAGGTAATTCTTTAAAGCTTCTTTTCTCTGGTCCAGATGTTGTTTGTTGACGTTGCCAAAAGAATGGATGCTCTTTAGAATTTAAAACAGATTGATTCATCATTAGGATGCACAAAGACCGAACGGGCGCATGCAGTGTAAGTGCTGTAATTAAGACTGCGGTGAACAAACACATCAGCGAGTGAAACTGAAAGCCTTAAGAAGCTCCAGCTTTTGTTGTGCTGTGGAATGAAATGCAGCGAGTTGAGTTTGTCTCTTATGATTAAATAAGAAATCTTACTTCAATTTTAAAGCTGGAATCTTTTAATGCACATTTGCTGACTGTGGCATCGTCAGCATTCTCCAGAGCTTTGGCTTCTGGTACAGAGAGGGTGTATGGATGACTGTCAGAGGGTGAACAGGTCCATGATGGACAGGGGGAATTGCAAATTTCGAGTATGTTCACATGTCCTCGTATTGATAATACATAATGTCTTAAATTCATAATTTGCTCATCGGTTTTGTGTATGAACATTTTTTCGGTCAAGGTCTTGTGGTTGATGTAATGCCTCTTAGTCATTTACTAGGCAATGAGTTTGTTGCAGTTGTGTGTGTGTGTGTGTGTGTGTGTGTGTGTGTGTATATATATATATATATAATGCTGTATGTCCGTGATGGACAGGGGGAATTGCAAATTTCGAGTATGTTCACATGTCCTCGTATTGATAATACATAATGTCTTAAATTCATAATTTGCTCATCGGTTTTGTCTATGAACATTTTTTCGGGACATGTTTAAATATTCTTTCACATCCCTCATTCACTTAAACACAGCTGATTGTAGAATTATTCTAAATATATTCACCACTTCACAAATCATATATAATAGTTAAGCTGCAAGAAACAAACACATTTACCTTTTTACCACAATACTTATAGCAAAGACAAAAATCTGTAAATAGTAATGTTTCAACAGAACCATGTCAATCAAGACATTTTCAAACACCGTCTCACATTTATAACAGACTGCGGCCACAAGACAAATATAATTCTTTACAATTTGCACGAGGTGCATCCGCCTCCTTCCCACAAAGATGCATGCACTTGAATGTAATCTCATATTTATGAAAGGTGCATCCATATTCCCAAACCTACACACTTTCAGATGATCATAAATGTATGCATGACCTTCCATGCATGGTGTATTCATGTAGAACTTAAGAACTGTCCCACTTATACAGCAGAACTGATGTTTGGCACAGAAGCAGAGAAGCACACAGCTGCATTTCTGCTTCAATTTCTGTCAGCAGAATCAAATCGACAGCAGTCCATTAACGTCTGCTTTCTCATCACATCCGCTCATTTTCACACTGACGGATCAATTAGGGTTTTAATGCTGTAAATTGGAAAAGGTACAGTAGGGCTGAAACGTGTAGCTTTGCTGCCTGGAACTGTGTTTTTTTTATAGTATTTTAACACAAAGGGTTTCATTAAACTAAAGCTGTGTTTTAAATCTTTAATCTTTAGTCTTTTAAAACAGAGACAGGTCATAATACTGTGTTGTTGCCTCCCTCCTACTTGTCTAAAATTATCCACCATCACAATATTTTGGTTCAGTCCAGAATTTCATTTTTAGTCATGAGCCTGCATTTAATGATCAGAAGGTCTGATCAGCTCACTATAAATCATCTCTAGCAGATTCCAAAGATTTAAAACGGGTCTGTACTTTATCTTTTTGGAGTGATACTGTGGTTGGCCAAAAGCTCCTAGGACATACATCAATGTGGGATGTTTGTATGTTCTCCTATGTCTGTGTGGATTTCCTCCCATAGTTTAAAAAAACATCCTATTAGGTATTCATTCATTCATTCATTATCTCCCGCTTATCCTCTATCAGGGTTGCGGGGGGGTTCCCCATGCCCATCCAGGGGAGAACGTCTCAGGCGCTGGGCAGATAGACCCAGGACAGGGCGCCAATCCATCACTGGCACACACTCACTCACACAGACACACGCTATATGGGGCAATTTTGAGAATTCAATTGACTTGATCCATGTTTTTGGACTGTGGGAGGAAACCGGAGAACCCGGAGGAAACCCACGCAGACACGGGGAGAACATGGAAACTCCACCCAGATGGGGATTCGAACCGGGAATCCCTAGCGCTGAGAGGCGAACGTGCTAACCACTAAGCCACCGTGCCGCTCCTATTAGGTAAATAAGTCTTATTAATTTGCCCCAGGTGTGAATGTATCTGGTTCTGCTCCATGACGGACGGGTGATCCGTCCCCCTGTTTAGGGGGGGGGGGGGGGGGGGGGGGGGGGGGGGGGGGGGGGGGGGGGGGGGGGGGGGGGGGGGGGGGGGGGGGGGGGGGGGGGGGGGGGGGGGGGGGGGGGGGTTTTTTTTTTTTTTTTTTTTTTTTTTTTTTTTTTTTTTTTTTTTTTTTTTCTACACATCTTTAAACTTTAAACTCGACATTGTACCAATGAGAATATTCGCTGTAGTCTTTATTAATGAATGAGCTTCCATCCCTCTAATGTTCCAACTCCATCTAGGAAAAAGGGAGTTGATGGTAAATTTTGAATTAATGTGGGTACATTGTGTACTCGCCGCTCTTTCCTTTGGCTACGGCTAATTTTCATTAATTATGTAATTAATAACTCCTTTCGGATTTAGAGCTACCTATGGGATAAATCTGTTAGATGAGCCATATCGGATAAATTCATTAAGATCAGTGAGTAAAGTATGAAGATGTTACGAGCACGACATATGACCAAGGTGTAGATGTTTTGAATGTTATTTAAGTGATGTGTTATAACCTCTTGTTATTATTACTAATAATTTACTTATTCTCACATATAAGAAAAAAAGTGGCTGGAACAAATGTAGTGCAACATTTATTAGTTGTTAGTAATTAAATTAATTGTAATTGAAATCAGCACGCGGCACGGTGGCTTAGTGGTTAGCACGTTCGCCTCTCATAGCGCTAGGGATTCCCGGTTCGAAATCCCAACTGGGTGGAGTTTCCATGTTCTCCCCGTGTCTGCGTGGGTATCCTCCGGGTTCTCCGGATTCCTCCCACAGTCTAAAAACATGGATCAAGTTAATTGAATTCTCAAAATTGCCCCATATAGCGTGTGTCTGTGTGAGTGAGTGTGTGCCAGTGATGGATTGGCGCCCTGTCCTGGGTCTATCTGCCCAGCGCCCGAGACGTTCTCCCTTGGATGGGCATGGGAAACCCCACCGCGACCCTAATAGAGGATGAAGCGGGAGATAATGAATGAATGAAATCCGCACAAGAATAGAAATCAAGTAAATTTCCCCCCAAAAAAACAAAAAATGCTACATTAACTCAACATTAATTTTATTGATTTATACTTAGTTCCATTTAAGGGTGAGACAATTTTTTGTGTTTGTAATAAATCATGATTAAAAACATTACAATTAATTAATCGTGAGGGTGCCTCAACACCTGCATGACTACATTGATAAAAAATATTGATTATCCTGGTAGCTGGAACTTTGGACCAAGTGATACATTTGCACGGAACAAAAATAAAGGACCAAATGTAAATTAAGATGTGAGACAAAGTTCAAGTTCAAGTAATTTATTTATAGAGTGCTTTTTACAACAGTACAGTGTCACAAAGCAGCTTTACAGAATGAAAAGCCTTTAAACCCTCAAAGAGCAAGCCGAAGCGACAGTGGCAAGAAAAAACTCTCTGTTATGTTGTTATTCAAGGAAGAAACCTTGGGAGGACCAAGACTCAGTGGGGGACTCATCCTCCTTAAGCGGCCAGGCAGCAACAACAATGTAGGACAGCTATGTACAGATATTAAACAAATGGAAAAACTAAAAACTGGAAAACTATATGTGAGTCCATTAGGGGGCGTCCTGCAGGACCACCAGTCCAATTGATATTCAGGTTCCATCCAGTGTTCGTCAGCAGAGCCATGGATGAAGATCTCCAGGAAGCCTCACACTCAAAAGGAACAGACAAGGAAGGCAGTCTAAAGGCAGAGCTAATAATAAAGCACTGTATTTAATTAATAAGTAATTAATTGACACAGTGCATCATGTGACTCCGGCATCACTGACCAGAGCAGCAGAACTAAAAGAGGCAGATACTGCAGACTCTACATATTTGAGACGGCGCCCCGGAACAGCATCATTTTTGCGCCACCCCCCCCCCCCCCCATTAACGATGAGGTGGGTGAAGCGGTGAAACGCCAGCATACACTGATCACAGACTACCCCCCCTCACCCAACACAGCCAAGCCTGAGATCCACATCTTTATCTACAGGGGATTAATTAAATGCAAGATAAAATAAATGTGTTTTTAATTTATTTTTAAAGATTAGTAGTGATTGAGAATCACAAACAGTAATTGGAAGGCTATTCCAAAGTTGAGAAGCCTTTTGGGAGAATGCTCTTCCACCAGCAGTCATCTTATTTATTCTAGGAGCTAAGAGAAGACCAGCACCTTGAGATCGGAGCTCACGCGTTGGCTTGTACGATTGAATCAGCTCACTCAGATACTGTGGAGCCTGATTATGTAGAATTTTATATGTTATCGATAAAATTTTGTACAAAGTAAGGCCAACGTAACTTTTTGTAATCTGAGCAGCCATGCATTCTGCCTTAATTTTGTGTACTAAATAAATAAGATGAACAAATGTTTACCTAAATGCTAGAGAATTCCAGAATTCCCTTTAGACTCAGTTCTACATAAACCTCGCAGGCAGCTCTTTTTTTTTGTATGAATATTAAATAATGACAGAGCAGCAGCATTAAAGTTGAAGTACTACATGCAATCTTAAATTCTGCTCATTCAAAGTAATTTTTCCCGCCTATCGCTGCGCAGTGGAAACGTCTCTTGCCATTTAAAAAATAGATTAGCAGTGATTGTTGCTCCAGCATTCGGTGCATCTGTAGAGACCCGACGGAACTTGCTTTTCTGCGCATGCTCCCACGTGATCATATTTGTTGTGTGGAAAGTGGCTCTGTCACTGCAACTGTCTGAAAAAGCGGTGCGATGTACGATGAATAAGACTGATGTCCTGCTGTCGTCTTTAACTTTGAAACGGCGAGAAAATATTATTGCTGCAAGATGTTCCATCTATCGCACATGAGTGGAGGTGTCATCTGTAATTCGATATTAAATAATGTAAAAGCCAACCAAACATCAGAGATAATAATAGCTGATACCTGAACCATTTAACCCTCATTCTGATTCGTTACCATCAGCGAGTTTTCACAACTGGATCAGCTCAGCGTGGCATTATTAATATCAACTCCATCAGTAAGAAAACAAATAAAATAAAAGAATTGTTGGACCTGTTTTAGTTTAAGAAGCTATTATTTATTCATTCATCCATTATCTTCTGCTTTATCCTCTATAAGGGTTGCGGGGGGGGGTTCCCCATGCCCATACAGGAGAAAATGTTTCAGGCGCTGGGCAGATAGACCCAGGACATCGCTGGGCACACACTCACTCACACACACACACACACACACACACACACTTTATATGGGGCAATTTGGAGAATTCAATTGACTTGATCCATGTTTTTGGACTGTGGGAGGAAACCGGAGAACCCGGAGGAAACCCACGCGGACACGGGGAGAACATGGAAACTCCACCCAGATGGGGATTCGAACAGGAATCCCTAGCACCGAGAGGAGAACATGCCAACCACTAATCCACCGTGCCGTCAGTAGCTATTATTGTTATTATTATTATTATTATTATTATTATTATTATTATTATTATTATTACAGAGGCAATTTAGAGCAGCTAATTCACAACAGGCGGATGTGCTCACCACTTATGCATTAAGGTGCATAATTTTGTAGCTTGCACTTCTGCCACGTGATTATTCGATTAAATGATGGCATGAATAAGCAGGTGGGTTTTTTTTTTTTTTTTTAGGTATAAGTACAGAACATAAATCTTTAAAGCACCTCATTCGTTTTCACGTTGTTATAAAAACATTTTGGAATTTGATGAGAAGGCCTGAAACGAATCAGTTTAAATATGTTTCAAATGCTACAATGAGACTGGACTGGTTTCCAGCTGTGGGGTAGAGTGAGGGGCTCGGAAGCTATGAGAGCCGCAGATCTACACCATGAAAGAATGGATTTGAATTTGAATGGATTTTTCATTTGTCAACCATTTAAGGAGGCTCTGTAAAGATTACGCTATGAGAAACTGCCTTAGCCTTCGTGCAATAGCGCTTTGAAAGCTTTACCATGCCTGCTATGCCGTGATATCTGAGCAGTCATAACATTTATACAAACTATTATCATAAACATGCATTCACTTTCAAAACACTTCCAGCCCTGAATGAGCTAAACGGATGCTAATGGCAGCGATTTGCTGTTCTTTAAAGCAACATGGCAATAATTGAGTCCTTATAGTTAAAACTCAGGCCATGCCAAAATCACTGCAGCTTCACTGACCCTCAGTATTCCAGCTGCCAGGTTTTAATATCACACAGGAGCAATTCTAACTTATTAAGACCATTTTTGTTTGTCCTTAAAGCAAAACGCTTCACACAACAGCTTATTACTAATAAGTTTAATACTGAACCCATCAACTGTATCGGTTTCTCAGAATACATCATTTAATTTAATGTTTTGTTAAATAATATAACAAATGTGTCTTTTTACATCTTTTTATTTCCTCACTTTTTTAATACAAAGTCTGCAAAAAAAATCAGTCTTCTAATTCAAAATAACTATATTTAACTTTGTGCTTAATTAATTCTTATTATTAAATAATTATTACTTTAATTAAAACTTATATATAAACTTTTAAGTGAGTAGTGCCTGTCCTGGGGACATGAAAGTGGTTGTTATGAAATGTCATTTCAAGTTTTTTTTTTTTTTTTTTTTTCAATAATTAATTAGGGCCGCACGGTGGCTTAGTGGTTTAGCACGTTCGCCTCTCAGCGCTAGGGATTCCCGGTTAGAATCCCCATCTGGGTGGAGTTTTCATGTTCTCCCCGTGTCTGCGTGGGTTTCCTCCGGGTTCTCCGGTTTCCTCCCACAGTCCAAAAACATGGATCAAGTTAATTGAATTCTCAAAATTGCCCCCTGTAGAGTGTGTCTGTGTGAGTGAGTGTGTGCCCAGCGATGGATTGGCGCCCTGTCCTGGGTTTATCTGCCCAGCGCCCGAGACGTTCTCCCCTGGATGGGCATGGGGAACCCCACCGCGACCCTAATAGAGGATAAGCGGGAGATAATGAATGAATGAATGAATGAATAATTAATTATAAATTAGCCATTTTCATTAATAATAATGCATTGTAAATAATGCCATGACTGTAAGTCTAGCTGAGTTTTGTTAGACTAATCTAACAGTCTAGAGCGTCAGTCGAAGGAGAATTTTTCTGACTAATTTTTACATACTAAATAAACTTATAACTTGCCCATCAGAACTTTTTACATTTGGTCCTATAGCAGATGCAACTTGTTTGGGGTCAGAGCACAGGGTTGGCCATACAGCACTCCTGAAGCAACAAAGGTTAAGTGTCTTGCTCACGGACCCTCAGTGGACCTGGAACTTGAACCCACAACCTTCATATTGAGAGCCCAACACCCAAACCATCACATCCTTTAAAAACATGGGAGGAAAACCAATTCTCTTGTAGCCCAGACGAAGCGATTTAAGAATAACATAAAAACCCTCTCATTCCATTCGGATCTCACCATCATACAGATTTAATCCTGCTTTGACTTTAGCTTCGTGTCAACCTCAACTCATCTGTCTGTTCAGACAGCCAGTGAATTAGCTCTTATTCGACGCTGTTGGTGTTTAGAAAAAGAGAGCAGATCTCCGAGGAGCTACGGAGCTCTGGGGCAAAGTTAAGTTCACAGCTGGAATCCAAATTAAAAACCAGAAAGAAGTGAATTTTATCCAACACCTTGTAATGCGGCGGCACGGTGGCTTAGTGGTTAGCACGTTCGCCTCTCAGCGCTAGGGATTCCCAGGTTCGAATCCCCATCTGGGTGGAGTTTCCATGTTCTCCCCGTGTCTGCGTGGGTTTCCTCCGGGTTCTCCGGTTTCCTCCCACAGTCCAAAAACATGGAACAAGTTAATTGAATTCTCAAAATTCCCCCCTATAGAGTGTGTCTGTGTGAGTGAGTGTGTGCCCAGCGATGGATTGGCGCCCTGTCCTGGGTCTATCTGCCCAGCGCCCGAGATGTTCTCCCCTGGATGGGCATGGGGAACCCCACCGCGACCCTAATAGAGGATAAAGCGGGAGATAATGAATGAATGAATGAACCTTGTAATGCACCATGCCACCTGATTAGTATTATACTTATGAAATGGCAGAATAATTACAGATCTGTGTTCTCTAATTACATTTATAAACTGTGGCCATTCAAAAATGACATTCACAGTTTAACACATCAACATGGCAACTGAGAAATGCAGGTGCAGTTTTAGTTAAACCTAATATAATTACTAATATAGTACTAATATAGAAAATCTATACATTCATTAATTTATGGTATTATCTAATTAGCAAATCAGCAACAGCAGTGTAACTCCTAAAGCCATACAGCCA
This sequence comes from Corydoras maculifer, assembly GCA_019802435.1. Taxonomy (NCBI): domain Eukaryota; kingdom Metazoa; phylum Chordata; class Actinopteri; order Siluriformes; family Callichthyidae; genus Corydoras; species Corydoras maculifer. The sequence goes on from JAFMOD010000368.1 coordinate 289,693, forward strand.
TCATTAAAATTTCTACATTAATTATTAGAATGGCGGCACGGTGGCTTAGTGGTTTAGCACGTTTGCCTCTCAGCGCTAGGGATTCCCGGTTCAAATCCCCATCTGGGTGGAGTTTCCATGTTCTCCCCGTGTCCGTGTGGGTTTCCTCTGAGTTCTCCGGTTTCATCCCACAATCCAAAAACATGGATCAATCAATTGAATTCTCCAAATTGCCCCTTATAGAGTGTGTGTGAGTGAGTGTGTGCCCAGTGATGGATTGGCGCCCTGTCCTGGGTCTATCTGCTCAGCACCCGAAACATTCTCCCCTGGATGGGCATGGGGAACCCCACCGCGACCCTAATAGAGGATAAAGTGGGAAATAATGAATGAATGAATTATTAGAATTATTATGAATTATAATTATTAGGGTTAAACTGTGGATTGTGGACTGTTTTATTCTCAGTACCAAAACTTCAGTACCAAATAAAAACATAGAGTTTGGTGTAGAAAAATACATTAGTGACTTGCACAAACGAACCCAGTGGAAAGCTTGATTCTTGTAAGGAGAACTTCAATGACGACCATCACAGATTCATAAAAGGATTAGAGGAGGCGTTTTTTAGATGGCGGATTTGTATTGATGTTTATATAATCCTGCAATCAATGAGGCCTAAATTAAAACGGCTATTGTATGTGCCATTTAATTTTTCTCAAATTTAGTTGCACGATCTTTTCAAATCAGGATAATGATCCAAAACGCATCTGAAAGCCTTACAACATGTTCCTGAAGACCAAAGCAGATCAAGGGCTGCTGTCTGCTATGAAGTTGCTTTCTGTTACCTGCCCGAAAACCTATTCAGCAGTTCTGGAGAGCTCGAAGACAAAGAAGTAGTGAAATTTAGACAGCGACTCTCTCAAGCTATCAGTCACACTGCTGCTATCCAATTATTTTTGCATGAGCAACAGCTTGTAAAAATGGATCGACTTGCTTCACATGCATCAGAGGACACACTTGATGGCCTTCCCTCTGTCTGGTTGATTGTTGTTGCAGGATGTAGTGTCTGATGACACGGTGGAGGTACTACTCAAAAAGAATACAAAATGGGAGCATTTGTATTTGTGATTTCTGCCCCCCTCTGTCCCCTTGCAGGGCCGGTGCCTCTTTATAAAGTTCCAAAAAAACGAAACGGTTTGAGGTCATGTTCTAGAGCCTCTGCTTTCAAAATCGTAATAATCGTGTATTAATTACTGCCAGCGTTTCTTTCTGCTGAATGTGTCATTGCACCGGGAGATTATCATAAGTGAGAGGTTTAAAAAAATAATAACCGTGCTTCTCCGGCTCAGTCAAGCAGAGATAATTGGTCTGTGTTCAACTTAACACTGGATCATCTTTTTATGGTTCTCAAATATCAGAGCCACCACCTCAAGCCATGTCGGACGGAATTCATCAAGACGGCATCAATTCTTTATTGCTGGAATCTGTATTCCACATCAAACCACGTTGGCCCTCAGATAAGAGCAAGAGTACTTTAAAGGACACTTAAGGCAATAGTGGAAAGTGTGCAGAAAAGCTTTAGTGAAACAAAGGTGTTCTTGATCCAGGGGCAAACCACTTGAAGATGAAAGTGTCTCCCTTAGAAACCTACATGGCAGAAAAACTGTTAGAAAATACTCAACGGTAATTCAGTACTGTTTCTGATAATGAGCTGAGAAATGCAGAGACGATGTGATTCAGTATCAAACTGGATTTAATTACCGCACACTTTAAATAAAGTGTAAAGCACATTTAACCTTGCGTGCGGTGAAACACACACATAATTGAGCTGACGTATCTGGAGAGGTGAGCAGCCCTGTACCTGGCGCCCAGGGAGCCATTAGGGTTAGGTGCCCTACACAAGGGCACTTCAGCCAAAGTACTTGTTGGGTCCGGGAACTGAACTGTGGACCCTCAGGTCACTGGGCTGCAACATGCATTGTGTGTCTTCATGAGCTTAGAATAAACCTTTTATATCCACATGCAGCAGCTATAAAAGCTTTCATTCTTTTAAAAAGACGTTTTGGAGAGTGTCTGTGGAAATGTTGGCCTCGTTCATTCAGATATCAATGATTAATAAGAGGACCTGGTCTGCAAATTTATTTTGGTTTATCCCAAAGGTGTTTAATGGGCTTAAGGTCTGAATTCGGGTCAGGTGAATTCTGCAACATGTTGACCCAACTCTGTGGAACGGTGCACAGTCATGTTGGAACAGTTCCCACAACGTTAACAGTCGTCTTAAGTGCAGGGCTGCATGCTTGGTACTTTAATCCTGTGATATTTGGGAATGAATAAAACACTGAAATGCTATTTAGAATTGTGTCCTATTACTTTTTGTTCATGTTGTGTTGTAATCAAAGGCACAAACATTGTCAGGTCAATACATCCCAGGATTTTTATTCTAATTCAGTTGGAGCCTATCCCAACACATCACCAGTCTACTGTGGCTTGAAAACAGATTTTACGAAATATCAGCTAATTGTTGTTTGGAATCATTCATTCATTTATTCATTATTTTCCGCTTTATCCTCTATTAGGGTCGCGGTGGGGTTCCCCATGCCCATCCAGGGGAGAATGTTTTGGGCGCTGGGCAGATACACCCAGCGCCAATCCATCGTTGGGCACACACTCACTCACACAGACACACTCTATATGGGGCAATTTGGAGAATTCAATTAACCTTGATCCATGTTTTTGGACTGTGGGAGGAAACCGGAAAACCCGGAGGAAACCCACGCGGACACGGGGAGAACATGGAAACTCCACCCAGATAGGGATTCGAACCGGGAATCCCTAGCGCTGAAAGGAGAACATGCTAAACCACTAAGCCACCCTGCCGCCCTGTTTGGAATAAAAAAAAAACTAAATCTGGACAACAAAACCTAAAGAAGATTATTTTAATACTAATTTTAAATTTGTGAAAAAAAAAAGAAGACAAAACATAACAAAGAAGGAGAATGGTATATGCTGTCCTGGATATAAATGTGCAATCTTGCATTTTTCGTTGACATACGCCAGATGGTCACATGGTCTGATGTCTTTCTGCGTTATACTGCCAAAGTTTAGAGTCCTAATAGTAATAAATGTGTTTCCTCACATCGTGGTGGTAACTTTTAACTGATGGGGCTGCAGCACATATTCCTTTAATAAATTGGTTGCATAGAGACCCTTAAAATTTAGTACCGAATGGGACACACACACAATCTTGAAGCAAGATGGATCACGGGAGTCCAAATACTAAACAAATGTGTGTGTGAAGAGAAACCAGATTTTTCGGCTGAACTAACCTCCAACAGCAAGATTGCTTGAAATGGAGCCCAGCCATGTTTCATGTATGCCTGGAAGGCATAAGCCTTTTGATCCTCCACGGAAAGGGGGTGGTTGAAAAATGGAGCACCGTGCCCATGTGGATGGGGCCCTAGCACTCTTATTTTATTTAATTTTTTTTATATGACTCAAGCACAGCTGTTCTGGCCGGGTACCGTTCAGCATGCTCGGGTGGCTTCCTGCCCAGTTAGTGACGCATTAGTTCTGATTTTCCTCACTAGGACTTCCCCGCGGGGAGTCCCGGGGGTGCAGGGTTTTACTGTTTTATTGGGATAATGCTGCTCTGCAGGTGCGTGTCTCCATGAAGAGGTTGCACACTGGCTCAAGGTGAGCAGATAATATCTCCTTCATCAAACGCCCCCCAACCCCCCCCCCCCCCCCCCAAACAGCAAAGTCCCAAAAACGGCAAATGAATGGGCGCCGCAGTCAGAAGTCTCAGGCATGTGTGATATTACACTCGCACTCCCACTGAGAAATGTGAAAGGCAGATCCTGAGAGATAGAATGTGCCTCTGTGGCAGACGCATTCAGAGTACTAAAGGCAATTTAAACTAAAGGCTCCTGACAAAAACTTAACATTCTGTGAGGGAGTCGAATGGTTTTTGGCAGTGGGAGCTGTTGACGTGATGTGGTGTTTTTGTCAAATTCGAATACCCTGCCCTCTTTGTTCATGTTTTCGGACCGCTTTACGTTACAGCGGGAAACGAGCTGGTTGTTTTCAGGTTGAATTTGATCGAGCGTGATCGCGCTATGGTATGCGTGAGGTGTTGAGCATGAGCGCTCCTGTGCCACTAACGAAAGGCTTTTGACTGCGAGGCCTTTTTTAAGGTCTGGTGAGTGACTGCAGGACCGTTTCGGGGGGGGGTTCAGGCAGAGCTATTTTAGGGTTCTCAGGAGCTTATCATCAGACATCCTACCGCCTCTCCACAAGGTATTACATCACAGGCCGGTTCACGTTGACGCTGCCCACCACTTGCTGACACTCCAAAGGGACTGGACTTTGGACCCGTCTGACCACTGCCTTTATAGAACACTTTGGAAAAACAGATGTAAACATGGTCGGCAGATGTAAACAAGCTTTAGTGCATCATCAGAGTACTTCATTGATCCCTGAGGGGAAATTTATGTCTGTGTAGATTTATATACGGATTTAAAGGTTTAAGTGAATTTAGTTCAGTTTGTATTGCAGATTGTCTGGAATATGGGGTTTATATTTAAATTAAGGGCATTAAACTTTACATGAATGCTGATAATATTTTAATAAAACTGTTCAAGAACCTTAAAAACTCTGAAGGTCAAGGGTCTGCGTTCCTTTATATTCCTGTAATGTAGATCTTCATTGTTTTTTTTAGTTAATAGTGGGCGCGGTAGCTCAGTGGTTAGGGTGTTGGGCTGTCAATCTGAAGGTTGTGGGTTCAAATCCCAGGTCTACTAAAGTTTCCAGTGTGGGTCCTTAAGCAAGACCCTTAACCCTTTATTGCAGGGACGTTGTGATGAACCCTGTGCTCACCTTGTAAGTCGCTTTGGATAAAAGCATCCAATAAATGACCAAATGTGATGTAAATGTAATAGATTTACCTGGGTCAGGACACCTCTCTAAGCAGTACCAGTTCTATACACCATTAAATGAACTTTTGTGTCCCTCACTGCATACCATACTACATTTACATTAGCTGACCTGGCAACTTTGTGTAGATGTAGCTCTTGTGTTTATTTTTCTTTTCTTGGTACTTTGGCTGTTGTGCTTTTTTCTTTACTGTTTTCATTCATTCATTCATTATCTTTCGCTTTATCCTCTATTAGGGTCACGGTGGGGTTTCCCATGCAAATCCAGGGGAGAACGTTCGGCAGATAGACCCAGGACAGGGAGCCAATCCATCGCTGGGCACACACTCACACAGACACACTCTATATGGGGCAATTTGGAGAATTCAATTGACTTGATCCATGATTTTGGACTGTGGGAGGAAACCGGAGAACCCAGAGGAAACCCACACGGACACAGGGAGAACATGAAAACTCCACCCAGATGGGGATTCGAACCAGGAATCCCTAGTGCTGAGAGAAGAACATGCTAATCACTAAGCCACCGTGCCGCCCTAAGCCAGAAGAGGTGCCACCTCTTCACTTTTTTCAGATTTTGCTAATTGCTCCACTCGCCGATGCATCTAAACTTTTCTCTTTTTTTTTTGTTTTGTTTAAACTCATTTTTGTACCTCAGCCAAATCAACTCGCATAGGTTTTACTCCACTGTGTGCTTCCCACGGGGAAACATTCGGATGAAAAAGAAAATCTATGGAACGCTTTAGATCAGTGCTAAAATTGATCTGGAGACGCGCTGGCAGACGCAGACTGGGGGCAGGAGGCCGGATTGTGGTCTTGATTTACTCCTAAACTCAGTATGCATTATTCAAAGCAATGCCCAGGTCCATGCTGAGAAAATGTGAACAGACTGCTGAAAAAGGTTAGGCCTGTTGTTTTTGTAAGGGCTCTTATCCTGAGTAACACATCCATCAGGGTTCAGAGAAAGAGAGAGAGACTGGAGGGAACGAAGAAAAACACAAGGAAGACTAATCAGTTGGGGGAAAAGTAAACTCAAGCCAACGTTAACCTATTTCTTGTTTCACTTTTATAAGTGCTCGCCCTATGCGAGCGAGAAAGCGAGCGAGAGCGAGAGATGGCCAGCTGGCTGAGGCTAACCCAGATTGGGGGAGAACGTTTCTGCCAGAACATTACTGAATGGCCTATAACTGTGTGAAGCTGTGAAATGCACAGTCACATACATTCACTAAGGACTTTTGGCAGCGCAGCATGGAGATTTCTTTGAATTGCTTGTGCAAAGTAAGACCTTTCAAACTAACAAATCACTCAATCAATAAAAAGTCCACTTGCAGATTAAAGGGATCAATGCAATTAGCTGAGGCTCAAAAAATTTGCTCAGAACCATAAATTTAATTCTGCATCCGCCAGCAAAAAAAAAAGCAACTTTCAGAAAGAAAACACACAGTGGAGTTTCTAAATGTCTCCTCTTAAGCAAAATCTATTTTCAGAACACTTTTTAATACAATTTAAATATGCTATTAATAAATTCAAAGTTTTGTTTGAAAGACAAAAAAAGAAAGCGATTTTAATTGTATAGTAAAAATAGAAGAAAAAAAAAGAGAACCTAAATTGTTTGTAAATCATAAACATTTATCAAACTAATAACTTCACTAATAACTACAAAGGAAAAAAAATTATAATAAATATTGGGACGGGGCATCACCAGATCCAGGGTGCAGACAATGTGACTATTAAACCCACGGGATTGATGCATACGCAGTGTTTGGAGTTATGTGGACACTCAGACATCCAATGCAAAGCCATGACTTCAAACTTCTTCAGACATCAGTTAAGCTGAGCGCATCTGTCTCACAGTGTGGATTTCACCAAATCCCAAAAGTGTTGGACGAGGTTGAGGTCAGAAAAGTTCTCTAACTACAGAATGAAGCACCATGCGCAGTGCAGTCATGCTGAACCTGAAGAGTGACCTTCCTCTGAGTCCTGCAGCTCACAAAACTTCACTTGTAACTGATGAGGGCAAGAGGTGGAGAAGTAGAAGAAAACTTACCCCGTGAACGTAGCACAATTTTTCATTGATGTCATTATTAAACAATAGAAATTAAACTTCTGAATGAACAAACAAACCCTGCTGATGATGATGATGATGATTTGATCAGTAATTTGTTGTCAAACATCTGTGGATTTGGAACGTTGTTTTGTCATGTTGTGTGTTTGTGTGTGTGCACTTTATTAATACCTACACGTTACACCTAAAACCGCTTTGATGTCATGCCAGCTGTTCACTGCAGTAAATCTGCATGAGCGCGGTTCTGTCTGGTGAATAAAGCAAGTAAACAAGTGTGAAATTTCGGCAGCAGTAAGTTTATTTTTACTGTCAGGTCCCTGTGCCGTCGCTCTTTAAAGGGCTCTTGCTGGGGTTCATTAGAAAATCATGGCGGTAACTAATGTGTTGGAATCTCCATGCAGCCTTGGAAAACAGCTTTATTAAAATATGCACAGCCGCGAATACACCATCCAACGTTCTCTCTCTTACACACACACATTCTCGCGTGCACATACACACACACACACACACACACACACACACATACACATGCTGCCCTGAAATGGTTTCTGTGAAATTATATGCAAATCACAAATATCTCGAGGCAATCACAAAAACGGTGTGTGTGTTTGTGTGTGTGCTGAGGAGGGGGTTAAATACACTAGGTGGGGTCATTACTGATAATGTGCATTAATAGTAGGAGTTGTAACCAGCTGGTGTGTGTGTGAGAGAGAGAGAGAGAGAGACCTTTATAGACAAGCTTACATAATACCTATCTCCAACCTTTTCTACCTTACACTTTAACTCTCCCCAATCTCTCACTCTCTCTTTCTCTCTCTCTTGCTCTCTCGCTCTCTCTCTTACACACTCACACACACACACACGCACACACACACACACACACACACACACACTTACATCTTCTCTTCCCACTCATCTAGCCTTGCTGTTTGTGATTTTGTTTTTCACTCCACACTCAGCTTCTTCCAGCTGGCAGAGATCTGCCTTTTTCACGTCATTCTCTCCATCTCTCGCTTTTATTCCTCGTCTTTTTTTTTCTGCCCCCCAAAAAACATTACCCCCACACCCTCCTACTTCTACCCTACCTCCTATCTCAAGGCTACAGTAATCAGCAAATCAGTCCGGTCTGATTTGAATGGCCCTTCTGTCTGCAGAGAGCATGCGGCCTTTTGTTGGTCACTGCTGCCACCCAGTGGCCAAATCGCACAGACGCGCTGTTCATGTACTCGGTTCTAAAAGAGGCAACGGCGACTTCTCAAAAGACATGTAACGTGTTGCTATGGTGATAAGCTTATACAGATATGAAGAGGGAAACGGAGACATTGTAGTGAGGGATCCTGTTTTGTTTAACTGTAATTTCAGCAGAAATGAAGGTTCTGGTTTGACGGATTTAATATGTTAAAAGATTTGAAAATATTACATTTGGTCATTTATTGGACGCTTTTATCCAAAGCGACTAACAAGGTGAGCACAGGGTTTATCACAACATCCCTGGAGCAATGAGGGTTAAGGGTCTTACTCAAAGACCCACACTGGTAACTTCAGTGGAACTGGGATTTGAACCCCCAACCTTCAGATTGAGAGCCCAACACCCTAACCACTGAGATACCATTCCCTAATGATGAGCTACCAATATTATAACACAATTCACATTAATTGGGGTTTTATTCTGGTTTGTGGTATAACTTAAAAATGTTTGGTTGCGTTAGGTTCACCTCCTTGTTCTGCACCTGAAACTCATCTCATCAGCCACATACCACGTGGCCACATTCACATTAACCCCATTGGACTGTCTTACATTTACATTTGGTCATTTATTGGATGCTTTAATCCAAAGCGACTTACAAGGTGAGCACAGGGTTCATCCCTGGAGCAATGAGGGTTGAGGACCCACACTGGCACCTGCAGTGGACCTGGGATTTAAACCCACAACCTTTAGATTGATAACCCAATGCCCTAACCACTGAGCTACTGCTCCCCCCTTCTTAATATCCAGCTTATATTAAAGCTTTAACAGAACTTCTGGGCGTTTTAAAACCAAGGCAGTTGTTGATGAGTAAATCAGTCCGCGCTGATGAGTCCCAAACCCGGCCCCTTCTCCAAAGCTGTCCGATTCCAGACATTTCTATGTGACACTGTCCACTTGTGAGAGCTGTGTTTTTATCCATAGTCAAATCTTTTACATTAGCTGTCAGTCCTTGTTCTCTTTCCCCCCACCTGAAAATATATTTCAAGTGACATCCGTTCAAAACAATTCACCAAGGCCTTCAGAACTTGCTGAACTAGAACTCAAGCTAGATGCTGCAAGATTATTCATCACCACTACTCTGTGGCATGACAGCTGCAGTGATCCATATCCCACCGGTGGAACCTTCTCAGCTTCTTGTCAATCATTCCCCTGTTTTTTTTCTCATCTATTTAGTTTTCAGGAGACCTCCTGTGAACTTACACTCAATGGCCATTTAATTAAGTGCACCTCTGGTATCGATGGACCGTTCGTCTGCCACATTCCAAGCAAGTATAGAATGAGGGTGACCTTGGATCATTTCTTACAGCATCTGTAATCTGATTACATAAAGGATTTTAATATGCATTGACATAACTGGAGTTTGGTTCTCAGGGATGATTCCGTCCATGTATGTTTTAATGCTCTTAATACAAATCGGTGTCCGTTTAGTTCAAAGACATGTAAGTCAAATGAACTGAAGGTTCTAAATTACCCAGAAAAGACAACAAGTTTATCTGTGTGTCTGTCCTGTGAAGGGACTGACCATCTGTGCAGATGAATGTTAATAAGACACAACAGGCCTCTTTCCGTAACCTTCATTTAGATTAGCAGCTTCGACTTAATAAATGAAATCTAATTTTCAGGAAGCCCATATAATTTTGACCGTATATTGCAGGATTGTTTGTATCGGATTTAAATTGCTGTCGGCTTAAATAACCGAGATTAGTTCTGACTGTGACGGGCCTAGATCAAACAATCCAAAGATGCTGTTCTTCAATCAGATCCACGGCTTGTGTTAACATTCACAAACAGAAAGTTTTAGTAGGAAAACTCTGATTTGAATTTTAATTGAGACCTCCATCTGGCATCCATAAATGATATGACATTTCCTTAAGGAGTGAAATTGAATCAGGAAATGAATCTGCTGCCTGAACTCATAACACAAATTAATTTAACAGAAACAGTCGCCTTTCATTAGAACCAGCTACGAATTCACGCAGAGCTACGGGAGGAATTATAGTTATGCAGATTGCAAGCTTCATCCTAAAATAAATTACAGGATCAGCTGGATGGAAATGTTCTTTATTCTTAATAACGTTGTGTATTGCTTATGATAGTTTAAAAAGGGCGATAATGCAACCAAAATTTAAACTAATGTGCATTAAATATTCATTCATTAATTCAGTAATTATCTTCTGCTCGGTGCTTTACTGGGGTCATGGGGTGTACTTTGTACTGACTTGGTACTGACAGTTGCACTGTTCCCTTCCCATTACTTGAATGTTTATTGTACTGTGTGTTGTCCTGTATTTATTGTGATTTATTATTCCTTGTGTTTGCACATGTGCGCTTTATGTTGGTTGTGTGGTAACTTATGGGTCACACCTTGTTCCTAGAGAACGCTGTCTCGTTTGACATAAAGTACAGTACTTTATATTGGAATGACAACATACCGTATTTTCCGGACCATAAGGCGCACCGTATTATAAGGTGCAGTCTGAATTATGGGGTCTATTTCTGTATTTGCCCCACGTATAAGGTGCACCGTACTATAAGGTGCAGTCTGAATTACAGACTCTATTTCTGTACGGTACTTATTCTGTACGGCACCGTATTATAAGGCACTTGCTAAAACATACGATCTACAAGAAAAGTAAAGGATGCAAAACGCTGATTTATAATTGAAGTTTATTCTACTACTTGACAAAACACACATTATTTTAATCTTCTCCCACAAATCCATTAAAGTCCTCGTCTTCTGTGTCTGAATTAAAAAGCTGTTTCACTATCGAGCACTCCGGTGTCCCCCCTCATTAGTGTCTGAGTCTCGTCACCAGGCGGCTGTTCAGCAATGATGCCGTCTTTCATGAAAGTTCGGTCGACGCTCACAGCAGAAACCTCAGCCCAGACGTCCACAATCCATTCACAGACGGTGGCGTAACTCGCCCCGCCGCTGCCTCCCGAGTTTTAGTAAAGGTGTGTTCGCCGTCTATCATCCATCGCTCCCACGCCGCCCGCAACTTTACTTTAAACGCCCCGTTTATGCCAATGTCCAGCGGTCGAAGTTCTTTATTTAATCCTCCCGGAATGACGGTGAGCTCCCAATTAATTTTCTTCACTCGGCTTTTCTGTGAGATGAGCGCGCATGGAGCCACAGATCAGCAGGGCGGCGATGTGTGGAAAACACCACCCGCTCGCACAACAACACTTTTATAGAATTTGGAACTGAGTACACGTATAAGGCACCGGATTATAAGGCGCACGTCCGATTTCTGGAAAAATTTTAGGCTTTTAGGTGCACCTTATAGTCCGGAAAATATGGTATTTGAAATACTTAAATACACATGCCCAGCCTGGGGAGAACGTTTTGGGCGCTGGGCAGATGTACTACTAATTAAATGTACAATGAGTGTAGAGCTAAGGAGGTATAAGCCTATTTAAAATTTATAAACATTTAAATGAATCCATATTTTGATTAAAATTTCTAAAGAATCAACAAAAGACAGAATAATAAGGTGTTTTCTGAAACTTGCTGACTCGCTTGTCTCTGATGACCTTGTAAAACAATCCAGCAACGCCACTTCAGCCGGTTGACGTTTGTAAATAGGTTTAAGGGTGAGATCACTGCTGAAAGGCTCCTCTGGGCCCTTCGTCAAACAAAGCTGCTCGGCCTGTCAAGTCAGTGTCTCTCTCAGTGCAGACGAGGTGTGAACAAAAAGTTTGGGTGAAGTTTCGAATAAAACAGCTTATATACAGAAAAGGAAGGAAAAAAACTCATGGCTAAAGAAGTCAGAATCAGCTTTAATGATCAAGTATGTTCTACATATAAGGAATGTGTCGGATTAGGTGTTGTCTCTAGTGTTATAGACAGAATAATATACAATAAACAGATCTATAATACAGTTTATATACACAGACTTTCAGTTTACTATATATATATATATATATATATATATATATATATATATATATATATATATATATATATATATATATATATATATATATATATATATATATATATACATATATATACATATTTGACAGTATACAGAAGGTGCATTGTGTAATTGCTTTATTGTGGATCATATTGTATTGAGTTAAATTTGAACCAGCTTTGTGACCTGAAGTTCCCCGGTTCAATTCCTGGTCCCAAAAACCTCTATGAGCCTTTGGGGTCATTTGACACATAGGGATCTCAGAGTGCCAGCACCTTTTCTTTTAGTTGTACCTAATTCTTTCCAGCACATTGTACGTCCGCATCATTCATTCATTCATTATCTCCCGCTTTATCCTCTATTAAGGTCGCGGGGGGTTCCCCATGCCCATCCAGGGGAGAACGTTTCGGGCGCTGGGCAGATACACCCAGGACAGGGCGCCAATCCATCGCTGGGCACACACTCACTCACACACACACACTCTATATGGGGCAATTTGGAGAATTCAATTAACTTGATCCATGTTTTTTGGACTGTGGGAGGAAACCGGAGAACCCGGAGTAAACTCCACCCAGATGGGGATTCGAACTGGGAAGCTCTATCGCTGAAAGGGGAACGTGCTAACCACTAAGCCACCCTGCCGCCATGTCCATGTCATTAAAACAAAAACAAATCTTGTTTTTGCTCCATTTTTTCAAAAGCCTGGGTTGGAACGACTGCGCCACAGCCCCGAAAAGTGACGTCCACCACAGACTAGGTGTTGGTACTTACCACCGTTGATGTCGGTGCACATTTCCAAACTTGTGGCTTTAAAGAAATCTGAATATTCACCAAACTTTTTAGCTGCATCACTAATAGCACCTTCATATTTTAATGATAGTTTAAAATTCCACTTTAATTTGATTCAGACTTTTCAGACTAATCCGTCTTTTTGTCCTGCTTTAAAAACCGAGCACACAGTGGACCGAACTCATTAATGTTCATATCAGCTTCTCTTTCATTTACATTCCTTCCTACGGCCACTGTAATCTGATTACTTCTATTAAATATGACACAGAATGACTGATAACATTAATAGACATTAAAAACGAAATGATGGTATAATTGGCTTTAATGTCCTTCTTGCATTTGGAATACGGAACGGGAACTGATTTTGTAAATCCTGCACTTTTTTTTTTTTTTTAAATATTAGAAGCAAAGCAAAAAAGATTCTGTGGGTTTGGGGACTTTAATGGCAGCAATTTCTTTTATCGAGATGCTCTGATGTTCACTTTTTAAAGGGCATCTGAGGAAACATCGCAGACGGGCAGCAAAATAAAGTCATTTCATTAGTCTGAATTTCACTGCGGATTCGTCATCGTGTGGGTTCGCCACCTGTAATGTGAGGCATGGGGAGGGGGAGGTGCTATGCCAGTCTGACAGCTAACACGTTTTAGACCTTGGCAATACGCTGGCTTTGAAGAAGTGGCAGTGTGATTTTACTGGCTGGGCAAAAAAAGGCTCCTGGGTAAAAAAAATGGAAGGACACAAATACACCTACCTGATTACCTACTTTATTAGTTTTAACTGAGTTTTTTTTTTTTTAATCCATCAGATCAGCTTCACTTACAGTGTGGATGGACTTCATAGTTTTAGAGTTGCATTCAGAGTTCATCTGTTTATCGAAACACAATAAAAGTATCCTTAACTGTTCACAATTAGGATCCCCAGCATTACGAGTGCTATTCAGGTGGTGATTTTCAGTACTCCAGTGACGCTGATGTAGTAATGGTGTGTTAATGTGCTGCACCCGATTGCTCCACCTCGTACATGTTAAACCACACACAGCTCGGATTGCGTTCGTCATCCTCCATCCACAGATCTTATGTTTGTGGGAATCTTTGCCCAGTTGTTTAGATTAGTATAGTATAGTATTTGTGATGTCAAACACATGTTCTGAGGACCATGCCCACAATCTCGGTGGTAAGGTGTGTGGTAGGATTGAAGTCAAGGGCTGGAACAAAAAGGGGGCTTCCCCAAACTGTTACTGCGTCATTAAACTCATCCAGCTGTCCAAAATACATAGCAGGGGACTTGATTTTTATATTTTTGTGGTAATTGGACAGAAGGAAATACCAGAATTTTTAATTATTTAGCAAGCCATGACGTCAGGCTGAAATATTTTTGCTCTCATTTGCCTATAGATTGATCTAAATTCTATTTACTGATGTTTCAACAGATGTTTCCACCATGCTGAGTGAAGGAATAATACTGGACACGGATTTAGATAGTGGCCACAGCACAGCACGTTGGGACGCTGTGTGGGAGAGGACAACTATATCGCAACCTAATTGATTTGGACCTCAGAAATTTGCGAGCACCCCTTCAAAGATCAGCATTAAAGCCTTTTTTTCTTTTTTTGAGCGGAGTTCCAAGGAGATTATCCACAGGCCTCAGCCGCATCACGCGAAAGCTAAAGATCAAACACCGAGTCCAAATGAAAACGAAGCCGCAGGTGATCCCGGCGCTCGGAACGGGACGGTACGAGACGGATGAACACTACGGAGAGGGAGGTAGTTAAAAGCTTGATTTCTTTAATGCAAGAATCATTATTGTACATTAACAATTCAATGGTCTCTGCACAGCTCTTTTTTTTTTTTTTTTTTTTTTTACAATATGTACCACATGTCTATGTCAGCACCTACTGTTATTTACATTACATAATGA
>JAFMOD010000368.1:320473-337012 GCA_019802435.1 Corydoras maculifer
ATGTCTCTCGCTGTCCTACATTGTTGTTGCTGCCTGGCCGCTCAAGGAGGATGAGTCCCCCACTGAGTCTTGGTCCTCCCAAGGTTTCTTCCTTGAATAACAACATAAAAGGGAGTTTTTTCTTGCCACTGTCGCTTCGGCTTGCTCTTTGGGGGTTTAAAGGCTTTTCATTCTGTAAAGCTGCTTTGTGACAATGTACTGTTGTAAAAAGCGCTATATATAAATAAATAACTTAACTTAAAACAGTGAACTGTTATTTCTATGCTACATGTTAATCTGCCCCGAGTCTGACTCCATTATTTACATGTGCGGAGGAACAAAGTGGCACCATCAGTCCCATTTTTTAGTTTTCAGATCTTTAAGTAGCAAAACCCTTAACCCCCAGTTGTTTAACATCTGTCATTTTCATAAAAACTGTTTAGCAGCCGTCATCAGAAAAGCTACGTCATTTTTACTGAATACATTATACAATGCTTTTCTGAGTTAATCAATCATCATATCACTCAAAACACTAAATTAGTGTGTGAGATGATTAACAGAGCATAATTAGTCCTGATTGATTAAGTGTAGCACTGGATGTGTAATGTAAATAACCGCATTGGCAGGTTGTAATAGTATGTTTTAAATGTGTTTTAGCAGAAGTGCTGTTTATATGAACTATTTAAAGATATCCACAATCAGGATTGGTTGTACCTGGTATTGATTTTAGCCCCAAATTAGCAATTTATTTCTAATTAATAAAGATATTATCACTTTCTAGTGTATTCAATTTTGTACGTTTTTTTTTTATTTTTTATGTAAGTACAGAGGGGGTTTCTTGAAAACAGTCGTAGGCTTGTGGGTAACATTGTGACCTAAAGGTCTTCGGTTCGATTCCCGGTCCCACCAAGTACTATGTCTAAAGTGCCCTTGGGCAAGGCACCTAACCCCAATTGCTCCTGGGCCACCGTGTACAGGTCTGCCCTCCGCTCCGGGAACGTGTGCCCACTTCAGTATGTGTGTTTTACTGCACGACTGGGTTAAATGTGGAGGACAGATTCCTCTGTGTGTAAGTACAGTGGGCTAAATAAATCACTTTAACAATTGACATGTGCAGTGGGGTTTCACTCTCGGGTCAGTAAAGGTGGCTGTTACAGTGGCAGCCCCAAACCACAAACACTCGAGTCGGTCCGTGAAGTGTCGGAGCGGACCCAAAGTTTAATCCCCGGTCACTCCGTCACCCGAGCACCTCTGAAGAACCCGGGTCAGCAGAACTAATATGCAATTGTAAGAATGATGTACTTTTAACCATTTATAACCCCCGCAAGTTATATCCAAGACCATGTGGACAAACCTTAAACACAGAGCAGTTACAGGGCGTAACATGTCTGATGAATATAATACAAGGTCCAGTTCCACTAATCATAGACCATGGAGCAGGTCATGGGGCTGCATTCTTGAGTCAAATGGGGTCGTGGAATGAGGTGCAGCGTCTGCACGCTGCTGGGGGTTCGGGGTGGTCTTCGGGGGCAGTAAAGGAAGTCTTTTGAGGAATTTAACTAAAGCAGGACTTGTGTAAAAGGAATCTAAAGACCGAGGCGGCTGCGCCATTTTGTTGGTTGTCTCTCAGAAGCTTTAGTTTACAGATTTCAGCATGTAAGCAAGAGCTGAGGAAAACAACCTAAAGTGCCTATAGAGCCCACAACGCGGTCCTAGACGCTAGAACATTTTTTAATCGGGGTTAAGGAGACAATGTCGAGACTTTTCTGTGGGTGTAACGGCGGTGTGTGATGAACCAAGGACAAAAACTCGGGTTCAAATCGCAATAACTCAACTGGCTAATCTTTGCTTCGCCATTTTGTTTCTTTGTATATTTTGATCGCTTTGTCCTTATGCCGGTAGTTTTTTCAAACACCAAATGCGAGCTTGGGTCACGTAAAGGTTGTGCGTTAAAGAACCGGGGCACGGTCGGTGCATTCTACATTGTTGGAGATACGAAATAGTCGGGTTATTTTCATCCGACGAACTCCTCCCAATACTTCGCCATTTTGTTTCAGCAGATAAGGTTGACAAGCGTCAAAAAAAAAACACAGAATCAGGCGTCAGCGAAAAAAATCCCTCCTGCGTCTTTGTTAGAAATAGAAGTCGAAATGTCCCGCTGGGTCGGCGTTATAAAAGTGGGCCCCCATCGCTTGTCGAAGTCGAGATAGCGTTAACGGGGGGGTCGCATCCCAAATCCCACGGCTGGATATTAAATAGTGTGCCTAATCGCAAACCGTCCTTTCTATTTTGGCATACTTTGGAGTGGGCGAAGACGCGGTTTGGGATGCGGCCCAAGTGCCACCATAAGCGTCTGTATTTCTTCGAAAACCTACACCGTCGCGGAGCCGCTTTCGGTCCGATCTACCGAACGCCGTCATCGAAGGTCGCGTCGCCGTTAAGTTTAAAGAGTTTAGAGACGCGCTGGGGTTCGCCCCTGACCTCTTTTGTTAAGCTAAGCTAAGCGGAGCTAGGCTACCCCCCTCCCCCGGCAGCCGGAGCAGGGCGCTTTTAAAAGCCGAGAGATCGGTGAGTTTTATAAACCCGGCGGACCTTTATAAAGCTGTGCCACCGCGGTGGCCGAATTTTGGAAGAGGTGCCACAGTTTTTGCCGGCTCTGCTCGGTCTCCTCCTCGCTCGGCTCGTCCTGCTCGGCCTCGGCCAGGCACTGCCGCTCCCATTTGGAGAACCAGTGCTCGGGTCCGTGCTCCTGGATCTCCGCTTCTCCCTCCTCCTTCTTCTCCTCCATGATCACAACGTGTACGTACGTCGCCTATAATGTCCGTAATCCGCGCTAGAACTTAATCCAGGTCCGCGTGGGCTTCATCCACGGATGCTGTGTTAATATATATATATATATATTTATTTCAGATGCGACTTCATGGCGTGTGAAAGTCCACCGGCTGACAAAACACAACGACGCCGCCGCCAGGCCAGACAGCCGCCCGTGAAAACAAGTCACACTCCAAGCCCCGCCTGTTTATTTCACAATACGCGTCCATTCGCTGGCAACTGTGGAAAGGCGTGGCTTTACCGTCCAAGTCCCGCCCCTCTTCTTTCGGACGCACTTTTGCCGGCGGGCGGATTCAGAGACGGCGCGAGGGGTTATACGTACGTACTCTCTCAGGCCCCGCCCCCTCACGTCACAAGCTGGATTCTGATTCGCTTGCACCCGGGAGGGGCGGGAGTTGAAATCGGCAACACTAACGTGACTCGCGTTAGAATAATAATAATAATAATAATAATAATAATAATAATAATAATAATAATAGTAATAATAAAAGAAAATGACCAAAACATCAAGAACTCATTGCGTTTCAGCGAAAACGGGCAGATTTATTGTGAATCCAGTCGGTGAGTTATTGTAATTATTTTCCCTCATGTACTTAAGGATTCTGCTGTATAGAGTGTATCAGCTCAAAACGTTCGGAAAGAATATCATCTTTCAAGTCACAAAAGTAAAACTTTACTTCCAACAAAAGAGAGTCCTGTATTTCACGTTCGTGGCGAAAACATGGCGAACCTGAGAATAAAATTGTTTGCATCATACGTGGTGGTAATT
Source organism: Corydoras maculifer (assembly GCA_019802435.1). NCBI lineage: Eukaryota > Metazoa > Chordata > Actinopteri > Siluriformes > Callichthyidae > Corydoras > Corydoras maculifer. Next base: position 324,054 of record JAFMOD010000368.1, read on the forward strand.
GTACTATAATAGTGAGCAGTGCTTTACTCAAAACACCTACAATATTCCTCTTCACCAGCTGAGGGCGCCAAAACCCCATCTGTCGATCTACAGTTAGAGCAAGTAGGTATTTTTGAGCTTTAACATTTTTTTTTATTATTTGAAATGTACAATAATATCATACAATGGCTAACATGTGATTTCATAATATACGATATAATAAATATAATAAGAAGGGTTTAAATGATTATTTTATTTGTATTAAAATAACATTCATATTTCATAGACAAACTAGATTAGTCTTGAATGAGTGGCTCCCTGCATGAATTCCACTTATTATTAATCTTTTTTGCCTAACCTTTGAATTTATTATTATTTATTGCAGATTTGACTTGAAAACAGTAAAATGACTAATTAGACATATGTGGAATATTGCTCCTAGATATAAATGCTTTTAAATCAGATTATTACATGTAGTCACAACAAAAAAAGGTGTTTGTTTTCCCAAAATTATAATTTATTTAATCTTAAATTATGTTTCGTTGGTGTTTTAAAGGGTATGTGTATTCAAATGTGCATAAATCGGTTCTTTTCACGATACATTCTGTGATGAAGCACCATGTGTACAAACACACGCAATATGAAGGACTTTGACCAAGTTTACAAAACAGTTAGGGCTCTGCTGCAGTTTAACTGCCTACATCAAGATGGCAAAAAGGTGGGAGGTCATAGCCTTTGGAACAGTCTCTGTGATTCCCTTCTTCATCACCTACTTTTCTTCTTTCATCTGAGTGTTTGGACATGTGTGAGATGGATCTGCAACCTGGAGCACTGGGGTGCAAGGGCGTCAGTGTGAACATGCAAGGCCCCACTCTGACGTTCCAGAATATTGAATATGTCGTTAGAGAGAGCCGAGGGTTATGTCGCAAAAAAGGACCTGAGAAAGAAATCCTCAAAAATGTCAGGTCAGTGTGTGAACATGTGCAGTTTGACTTCTTTCATACTTTCAGTGTTTATTGTAATTTTCCAGTGAAAGGTTTTATGAAAATGTATTAAATTAGTAGGTGAAACACTGTTTCTTACAAGAAATTATTTCTTGCTGCTGTTCAATTATAATTCATTATAATCATGATTATAAACTGGCATATATTGTGTGTGTATATATATATATATATATATATATATATATATATATATATATATATATATATATATATTTTTTTTTTTTTTTTTTTTTTTTTTTTTTTTTTTTTTTTTTTTTTTTTTTTTTTACAGTTAAACCTGTTTTTTGAAAGTATTGCTCAGATTCTGGAGCAGGAAACAAAGCAAGGTTTAATAACAGGTTCTGAAGGTTTACTGATCTGCACAGTTTAGAGTCTTTACAGTCCTTACACATTCCTTCTCTAGTGTTTAATGTGATAATAACTTTAAAAACTGCTGTTTCCGGACACAGGATTGTAAATCACTACACAGGCTACGGAACATCACTATTTGACAGTTTAATTAAAAGTTAGAGATGTGTTATTCCTGTGATCTAAATGCCACAAGTTATTAGAAACACTGGCACTGTTTCTGTTCCGTTTACACGTCTTAACTTTAATTTTTCACCTCAGTAAACGACGGAAGTTCTATTTAATCCGATTTTTATTTAATTGATTGTTACAGTGGTATCATGAAGACAGGACTGAATGCTATCATGGGTGCAACAGGAAGTGGAAAAACATCGTAAGTTTGTTTTTTACTCAAAAATTCAGACCTGCAACTCTGTATTTTAGCTGAATTCATTCAAATACACTTGAAATGTTGCTTTTATGATTTTTATTACAGTTCTTAAAAATATTTAAATGCCAAAAACTCAAGTAACTCAAGTAATTAATCATTTCCTGTTTGGCAATGCTGAGAATAGGAGAGTGTCAGATTACAGTTTATTCCATGTTACGGGATATTTTTATAAACTACACCATTATTTTTGGTTGACTACTCACAGTGGCCTTTTTTCGCTCATGCATTCAGGTTGTTGGACGTAATTGCTGGCAGAAAGGATCCACGCGGCCTGCGATCAGGAGAAGTCATGGTTGATAATAAGATTGTCACATCAGAATTGCGTCTTATGTCTGCTTATGTAGTTCAGGTAAATGACCACACCTAAAAAACATACACAAACAACAACAGGCTTGAGGATAGGGGCCCTTAAGAGGATTACAGTACCTCATCTGTAAGATGGAAGTATATTATGCATGTAGTGATGTGTGAATGCTGAATGTCACTAAGCATTAAGGGAACTTTGAAAGGTCAGTGTGTAAATCAGTCACTCATATAACCATCAAATATCAGTTTAGAACACTGCAAAGAAAACAGGAGACATTTTTCAAATGTTTCATCTTAAAACAACAATAATTAGCTCTTCATATGGTTTCTGTAACACAACGATGTTTGTTCACATGTTTTTCTTTCATCTCCATCAGGACGACGTTCTAATGGGCACACTGACCGTCCGAGAAAACCTTATGTTCTCTGTAAACCTGCGCCTGTCACGCCATCACTACTCTACTGCGGACAAGAAAAAGAAGGTGGCGAGCATCATCTCGGAACTCGGCCTGCAGGACTGTGCCAACACCAAGGTACAAAACTCCCAGTGTGTCTGATGAAAGATCTAGTGACTTCGAGGGTTTTCACCCATGTTCCTCTCTCCTGCATGGCAGATAGGAACCGAGTTTCTGAGGGGGGTGTCTGGTGGAGAGAGAAAGCGTTGTAGCATCGGGATGGAGCTCATTACATCTCCATCTCTCCTCTTCCTGGATGAGCCGACAACTGGCCTTGATTCCAACACGGCCAATAGCATCTTGGCTCTTTTGCACAGGTAGAAAAGTATCATCAATGTAGAAAAACTAGGCTGGTACTTACAGTTTGTATTTGCTTGTATTTGTGCTTTTGCTTGTTAATTTAGTTGACTGTGTTGTCAGTATAATAAACCTAAAGGATACAGAGCTGATGTGCAGTTTGCACAATGTTGGAAAGTTGCAAGCAGTTACAAAGCAGAGCATATACATTTACCATAATGTGAATTTCTTTCTTTTTTTTTATTTCCAGACTGTCACGAAGTGGCCGAACCATCATATTCTCCATTCATCAGCCACGTTATTCCATTTTCAGGCTGTTTGATCACTTGACTCTTCTGCACAAAGGAGAGACTATATATGCTGGTCCTGCCAGCGAAGCCATTCAGTACTTTCATAGGCTAGGTACAGCATGCAAATATATATATACTGTACACAATTAAGTGATCATTTGACTTCATATATATGGGTGGTAAATATGAATTAAGAATTAAGACTTAACTGGAAAGCTATAAATCTGTGTATTTGTAAATTTGATTTTAACAGGCTATGAATGCGAGGCTTTTAACAACCCTGCAGATTTCTTTCTGGACATCACCAATGGGGAGGTTTCTCCTTCAGTGCCATCAGGTGAAATACACATTATTTAGTCCAAAGTATGCAGACACATATTTACTTTGTTAAAGCTTTTTTTGCAAAGACACATGCTGTTTTATCCTGACTGTTTGACTGTGAACAAAACAAGGGCTGTATTCAAAATCACCTGCTGCCTACAACATAGTAGAAACACATTTTATGTAAAAATAGAAAGTGTGTCGGTAAACGCAGTAGACATCAAGTAGTAAAATATCCCACTGAGTTACTGGATTGCCATTTTGAAGTACGCCTTCACAGCGCACTGTGCAATCTCATTGATCATCTGGAGCTAAATCACATGAACAAGCGGAGAAAAGTTTAATCCTTTGTTTACTTGCAACTAACAACAAGATATAACACATTGAGTGAGAAAATATTCATTCATTCATTTATTATCTTCCGCTTTATCCTCTATTAGGGGGGGGGGGGGGGGGGGGGGTCCCCATGCCCATCCAGGGGAGAATGTTTTGAGCGCTGGGCAGATACACCCAGGACAGGGCGCCAATCTAACACAAACACACTCTACATGGGGCAATTTTGGAGAACTCAATTGACTTGATCCATGTTTTTGGACTGTGGGAGGAAACCGGAGAACCCAGAGGAAACCCACGCGGACCAGGGAGAACATGGAAACTCCACCCAAATGGGAATTCGAACCGGGAATCCCTAGTGCTGAGAGGCGAACATGCTAAACCACTAAGCCACCGTGCCGCCTAGTGAGAAAATAAATCTTTTAAATAAAACCTACAATTACAAACTTCTCTACATCTGTAAAAATGTAGAACATATTAGTCATTTATATTCATTGATTTATTAATAAATAATTTACAGCAGAAGGAAAGGTTTGTCTTTCAGTCAAGTTGTGTCCAAACATGTTTAGCTAATTTTGGGATGTTGTTTGTCTCTGTTAGTGAAATCACTGGCTGACCATTACAAAGACTCTCAGTACTGTTCTGCCCTCAAAGACGAGCTGAAAAGCCTCACGGATTCAGTGGACTCTTCCATCAGATCTGATGAACCATCACCATCTTACGTTACACCCTTCTTCTATCAGGTGGGTACAGTGTATGTGTGTGTCCGTGTGTATTTTTTGCACGCTTCCTCAAAGTTGTCACTGTGTCTTTTAGTGTGGTCACCAATCAATAATTAACTCCTGATGAATTTATCGGTCTCGACCTGCGGCTGAACCGCTGCTATCAAAATCTCTGATATGTAGTTAAGGTGAATCCGAGGTCAGGAGCCATAAACAAATATTTTTTGTTCCTGTGGGGACCCAGCTGAAGATCGTGTCCTGGAGGACGGCTCTGAACTTGGTGAGGAACCCACAGACCTCCTATGCTCAGGCTTTGCTGAATGTGTTCTTCGCCCTGCTGGTGGGTCTCATCTACTATCAGATGCCTCACACGCTACCTGAAGGTCTACAGAACAGGTATCATTATATTCACCCTGTGTTGAAATAATAATGTTGCATCACAAAGCAAGCAGTCCCTTTTAATCTCTGAAACACCTGGGTCAGTTCACCAACCCATCACAAGACATGTATGCCAATAATGACTCTTGGAGGAACTTTAGTTGCTTATATTTATCTACTAGCATGTTAATAGGCAGAACATTCATTCATTCATTATCTCCCGCTTTATCCTCTATTAGGGTCGCGGTGGGGTTCCCCATGCCCATCCACGTCTCAGGCGCTGGGCAGATACACCCAGGACAGGGCGCCAATCCATAGCTGGGCACACACTCACTCACACAGACACAGTCTATATGGGGCAATTTGGAGAATTCAATTAACTTGATCCATGTTTTTGGACTGTGGGAGGAAACCGGGGAACCCGGAGGAAACCCACGCAGACACGGGGAGAACATGGAAACTCCACCCAGATGGGGATTCGAACCGGGAATCCCTAGCGCTGAGAGGCGAACGTGCTAACCACTAAGCCACCGTGCCGCCAGTGGGAGAACATGCAAACATAAAATAGAAAGATTCCTCCTGAAAGGAACTCGAACCCAGGATTTCTTATTTGTAAGACTAAAAGCTTTATAACTGTATAATGTTTTACAGGTAGTGGGAGGCAAGGAATGAGGGGCTCTGATTCTTAAACATGTTTCAAGATAGAAAGTGCCTTTCCTCTTTAATCTCTGGAGTCTCAGATGTTGTGTAACCCTTTGATCATGTGACTCTTTGAACCCACACAGATTGACCACATTTAATTAATTATGTAGTTGGTATATTACATTTTTAAATGGGTGCACTGGAAATAAAGTGTTTTAACGCGAAAGATTTTTTTTTTTTATATTGAACATTTTTGAATAAAATTCTTAATGTCATACCAGTCAAGTTGATTACAGTTCTGTGAGTGAGAGTTCAAGGTGAACTTTTTTATGTAAGGTTTTGATTATGGTTCATGTAACGTTCACACGAATTTCTTACAGCCAGGGAAGGTTAATTATTGACAGGATAACATTACAAAACCAAACTCATCCGCAGCCAGCTGTTCACCTTCTAATCACTTGAGCCATCATGTGAAACAGACACTTTAATAATAACGATAAATAGTTAAGCTAAGCGATTAGATAAAAGTGCTTCTGGAACCGCAAACACTCGTCATTACATGATATAAGGCATGTCAACATCATTTTTTTAGTTAGAAAAAAAAGGACTTCCTTAAATTTTCCTGCATGTTCTCCCTGTGCTTTGTAGTACCAGTCTTAAGTCTAGGTCAACAAAAGGGTTGCATCAAAAAGGGCATCTGGTATAAAACTATGCCAAGTCAAATGTGCAAATACATCCGCTGTGGTGCCCCTAAAGAGAACTGCCAAATGAGAGCTTTATTTACAGTGCCCATCGACATATGTGTCCCTCTAATTAAAACATCATCCCTACAGTGAAGCATGGTGGTTGCAGTTTTATTTCATGGTAATGTTTTTATCTGTAGGGCCTGATAAAGGGATCAGAGTTGAAGATACAATGGAAAAAAGCCAAATATAGGACTCTTTTTAAATAAAAGCTTAAATAAAACTGAGATCAGAGCAGTGCTTCTCCTACAACCAAATTATGTGCTTGTGTTTCAGAATCGGAGCGTTTTTCTTTCTCATCATCAACATGGTGTTTTCTAACTTGTCCGCGGTGGAGCTCTTCATTAATGAGAGGGCTTTGTTTGTGTGAGTGTCTGACGCTGCAGTTGGTTAATTATGTAAAATCTGCTTATTCTATCAGACTCATTGTAATTGTTGCATGTGCGTTTGTTTTTTGAAGGCATGAGAACTCTGGAGGCTATTACCGAACATCGGTATACTTCCTGTCAAAAGTCTTCATAGACTTGATCCCAAACCGTTTCATACCAATTTTTATTTTCTCTGCTATCGCCTATTACATGATGGGTAAGTGGAAGAATTGTCTTTGATAATCTGTAATTATTTCTACAATTCATTGATTCATTTACTTGATGGTGTTTTATGACCATGCAGGGCCATGAGGGACGGTGGGAGGGATGGCGAGGTGAGGGAGGTGTTGACAGCCCATCTCAGGGCAGACACAATGACGAGAGTGTGTGTGTGTTCAGGACTAAAGCCGGCATTCATCGCATTTCTATGTTTTGTGTTAACGATGTCCCTGGTGAGTCTGGCGGCGGTCGGCCTGGCCTTTCTGGTAAGCGCTAGTGTGAGCTCCTTCGGTATGGCCAACATTCTCATCGCCCTGCCCTTCGTCTTCATGATGGTCAGCATTTTCATTACCCTCTGTCTTTCTGCCCTTTTGTGACTCTCTTATTCAGATCCTAAATCTTTTTCACAGGTCTTTGGTGGCTTCTTGGTCAATCTGAACTCAATGCTCAGCTGGCTCTCATGGCTTAAGTGGATCAGCATCTTTAACTACGGACTTAATGTAAGGAAAAAGCAGTAAGATCAGGGAAATGGAATTTTGAGGAGGAAAAACCCTCAGAATACATTTGCATAAATTAGACTGGTGGGTTTAAATTAAAACTTTAATTTAGAGTCTCATATTTAAGTCTCAGAGATATGCAGAAAAACAAAAAAGGCATCCAGTAAACAGCAATTCTGTATAAAAAACTGTTTGAATGAGAGAGATGAATGAAGGTACAGACTGATGGAGTTCACAGATGTTGCTTAACTCAGATAATCAAATCTTTATTGTAACTTTTTATCTATAAAACTGTTTAAATGAAGTTCTTTATAAATATGAATTTACGACAGATTATTAGTTTTGGGTTGTTGTTTGCCTCTGTGTCTGGATTAAATTTAGTAGCATTAATATTTGTTTTTGTTTGTTTTTTTTAGGCTGTAACCATCAATGAAATGACTGGACAGATTTTTTACAATAACTTTACGTTGTAAGTATCCATATCTCTGGTTAACATAGATGTTACTTCTTTATATGTATAAAGACTTGATGTATTCTCTGCAAAACAAATAATGATGTAAACTTTTGTTTTGATTGTATGCATTAAAGGTTTTTGCTGTTTTTTTTTCCTTAGAATTACAGGGGAGATATATCTGAAAAGTCAAGGAATTGACTACAGCGTTTGGGGATTCTGGCAGAATCACGTGGCTCTGCTGGGTATTATGATGGGATGTATGAGCCTGACCTATGTGCAGCTTCGCAGGATTAATCGCTGGAAGTGACACACACACACACACACACACACACACACAAATATATACGTGCAGGAATTACCAGTTAATAAAAGGTAGAAACACTTTATTTTTATTTACTGATTGCATACATATCCTAGAAATTGGCCCTTAAGGTTTTTATAACATTATTAACTGTATAATTTTATCTTAGATTATTGTATATGGTTGTAATGTTATATATATATGGTAATTACATTTACTTTTTTTCAATTCAAGTTGTTATTAATTTTCCTGTATTTATTTAAATCCATGTCTTAATAAAGGCATCAATGTCAATGTTTAAATTATGTTATGACTTAGCAGCCAAACGCTATAATAAACGCTCTTAATTTAGTCTTACTACATTTAAAACTTAAATATAAAAAGAGTTTTGCATTTCGTTCACATTTAACGCATTTTTAATTTTCGCCAATTCGCCACTAGGTGTCAGCACCTGACCGCTGCCCTCAATCACTGACCCAAATTCCTCCCTCACAGCTGTGTGCAGATCAGTAATGACTCTGCAAATGTCATGGATCTTGCTCTCTCTCTTTCTTTCACTCTCACTTTCTCTCCTTATATACATACACCCACACAGTCTCTCTCACTTTCTCTTTGGGTCTTTATTTATTTTATTTTTTTAAGTAGGTCACACAAATACTGCAACAGTGTGTTGAAGGAATACTAATATGATGAGATCTCTGATATTCATGAGCCTCACATAACCTTAATCAATATTCTCTCTCAGGGTTAAAGAGGAGGTTTGAGGAGGTTGTTCATGTCCTTGAGGTGTTCTTTGCAAAATAAAAAAAAAAGTTGCAGTTCACATCTGCTTGTAATTCCCAATTCCCAATAGTGTTTGTGTGAGAGAGAGAGAAATGCATGGCCTCAAATCACTTTCTGCAGCCTTCTTAAGTTACATTTTAGACCACATTATAAACGTGTGTTATGTGGTCCCTTTGAAAGAGAGACAAACCAAACCGAGTGAGCAAGAGAGAGGGTTCAGGTTTGAACCAAACAGTTTGAGTCCTTGAGCAAGACCCTTAACCCCTTATAGCTCCAGATGTGCTGTTTCATGACTGACACTGTGTTCTAATCCTAACCAGGTTAGGATGCTTATAGGTCACTTCGGATAAAAGTTCCCGCAAATAACATAATGCAATCTGAACATATATTACATAATTTCTTTTTTTTTATAAAAGTTTCAGACTTTTGGCCACAGTGTAGTTCACACAATCCTTCACGGAGATGCAGCTTATTTTTCTCTTCGACTTTTATTTCTCTGAACTTCTACAAATGGTACACGATGAGAAAAAAAACATTTCTTTCAGTAAAAAAACAGTATTTCTATGCTACTTTCATAAAGAAAGGCACCATCACTTTCATTTCAGTTTTCCTTGCGTACATTCAGACAGGAGTAAAGCTTTCACCAGAACAGTGCAAATGAGAAAATGTGAATCAAGCAAAAATTAGTCTCAAAAGCACATTACATGTTTTAGGAGGCTACATGGCTCACTGTGTTCCAACATCCAGACCTTGCTGGTTATCTGTTAAACAAATGATGTGATTAATTTGCATACGTTTGAGTACAAAGGTTTAATTTTCAGCCAGACTTACTTCAGGGAACAACGAGTATTTATGAGACTCTCACTCGCTTCATTGCTATTTAAAACATGACCTCATGATGAACACATTAATCTTTTTTTCTCCTCTTTAAAGTCCAAACTAGTAAAAATGCAGCCAACATGCCAATTACTAAAACCAACCAAGTTAGTGAGCAGTATATTTTCATCAGGATAGAGAAATGGAAATCCTACTTAATGCACAGCTGGCAAATTGTACACACCCTCTTTGATTTCTTAATCATTTGCAAATGTAAAGGCATTGAATAATAATAAAATTGTGCATCTTCTGCCTGTTAAACACTGTAAACTTTACATTTTCTTTTTTTGTGCAAACAGAAAAATCACAAAATCACCACAATCCACATATTAATTCTATTTATACCTTGAACATTAGCATATTTAAGGCTATTGTTTGTTTAAAAGCATGTGTGACTGAGCAGCAAACATTTCAGAAGATTTATTTTAGTAAATACTACATAAATACTGCACATAAGTGGAAAGTGGCATCCGAACCCTCGTCCTTAAAAGCACAAGAGTTTTAAATGGCTGCTTTAAATCCAGTAGATAACTTAGGGGTATGGATGGATGCCACACCTTTAACCCTTACGTTGACCTACCACGATATACTGTATAGAGTTAGTGACCAGCAGGCCATTTGTTCTGTTGAAATATAACAAATCACTTACTGTTTAATTGTTATCTCTATTCGGCAGCAAAAAGCTTGTTTGAAATGAAGGACATTTTGGAGAAATTTCATCACCAACTATTTCCATATGAAAGCAGTGAATTTGAATAAACATTAAACCTAGTTTTTCATAAAGTATAGAAATGACCATCCAATGGCCCTTCCCTTACATTTAGTCTGCGATTACTTGTGATGCGAAGTTATTTATTATTTTTTTTACTAAAGTGCTTTTTAAAAGCATACTACTGTGCTTGTGTTTTCCATTGTGCACTGGTTTATAATTCTATAGCTGTGCTGTTTGATCTTAATCAATCTTAATTCACATCAGGAGAAGGATGTAGGTGAGTGTATAGAGGACATGTATCAGGACATTTTTTTGTAGCACGATGTTTTCAGTACTCCCACAGTGTGGCATTTGCAATGCTCTGTGCATTGGCCTTCAGCACTCCAGCATGGTCTCCCTTCAGATAAAGGCCTGCCTCTGTCTTAATAGCCACTCTGTTGTAATCACAAAACTCAAAGTGGAAATAGACCGGGTTGGCACTGTTGCTCACGACGGCACCGTCTGCCTCCACCATCCAAAACTTGCCGGTGGAGTCTGGGACATATGCAAAGAAAGAGAACCACCTTTTAACAGATCTATAAACATATGTGTATTTTATATATATATATATATATAGGCGGCACGGTGGCTTAGTGGTTTAGCATGTTCTCTCAGCACTAGGGATTCCCGGTTCGAATCCCCATCTGGATGGAGTTTCCATGTTCTCCCCGTGTCCGCGTGGGTTTCCTCCGGGTTCACCGGTTTCCTCCCACAGTCTAAAAACATGGATCAAGTCAATTGAGTTCTCCAAAAATTGCCCCATATAGAGTGTGCTTGAGTGAGTGTGTGCCCAGCGATGGATTGGCGCATTGTCCTGGGTCTATCTGCCCAGCGCCCGAGACGTTCTCCCCTGGATGGGCATGAGAAACCCCACCGCGACCCTAATAGAGGATAAAGCGGGTAATAATGAATGAATGAATATATATATATATATATATATATATGAGCTTGTGTAATATCAGCACCAGGGGCTTTTATTTAAACCGGACCACAACTATTTTTAAGTAAAGCAGCCCTTATAAGACTGGGTCTTCGGAGTTTGGGTTTCTCTTCTAACCTAAAAAGCAGGTAAAGCTTCAAAGGGCTACATGCAAAAACATCAAGCATGAGTAACAGCTGTACCTTTCAGGCAGTAGGCATTGTTATGACAGTCTAACTGAAAGACATCGTAAGAGGAGCGGTTGGAGTCCAGAGTGCCGGTGCCCTGTTTACGGCATCCAATGAAGCCATCTTCCCCACGCAGGACTATTAAAGGCCTATTTATCAGCTTTAACAAAAATTCCTCTTGCTGCCCTGCAACCAGAAACAAGAGAAATCAGAACAGCAAAGATCCTGCACTCCTTTAATCCTTCATCCACATGGATGCCAGAAGTGATGTATAATCTGACCACAGACCTGCGGAATCGATGCAGGCTGCCAGCTGGCCATTCTTCTTAGCTGCCAGGTACTTGCCATTGGTAGCTTTCAGAGTGACCTTCAATCCCTTCCACTCCAGCTCAAAGAAACAGTTCGCTGATCTACAACATGTAAATACCAAATGTCCGAGTACTTTTTCCCCTTATAGTGTATCTGTGTTATAATTCATGTTGTTTTTTATTTAATGATGCAGTGAATAATTTTTTATATTATAGAAATATGTCACTTTTAATTATAATAAAGGAGTGTGATGCAATTTAAGCAGATGTGGTGACATCAGCTGATTAAATTTCTTCATGTTTTTTTTCCAGAGGACGATGCTCTCAGAATGCTTTCCAGAAATGCAAATGTTACAGACTGCAGACTGAAACTGCTTGCCACGTACTTTTCTGTTGCAGTGCACTGAACCGCTCCACTCGGGGTCACGCTCCAGTATTTTCCATTGCAGGTTCGAAATGCACACCGCTTCGTCTCCCGATCCATCTCCATCTGGAAAACCTCCTGATCTGATTCTTCATCCTGATTGGCTGACAAGTCAACACCTGAAAATACACAAGTCAGTAGAATGATTTAGATGTGGTTCTGGGCTCAATAGCTATTCTTGTACATTTTTTTTATTCTTGTATATTTCTGAAGTAAAGACACTGGACATATGGTGATAAGCAGAGTTGAGATGGGCAACTTCACAAAGTTATGGACCAGGAGAAGGTTAAATATTATTCATTCATTCATTCATTATCTTCCGCTTATCCTCTATTAGGGTCGCGGTGGGGTTCCCCATGCCCATCCAGGGGAGAACATCTCGGTCGCTGGGCAGATAGACCCAGGACAGGGCGCCAATCCATCGCTGGGCACACACTCACTCACTCACACATACATACACACTCTAAATTGGGCAATTTTGAGAATTCAATTAACTTGATCCATGTTTTTGGACTGTGGGAAGAAACCGGAGAACCCGGAGGAAACCCACGCAGACACGGGGAGAACATGGAAACTCCACCCAGATGGGGATTCGAACCGGGAATCCCTAGCGCTGAGAGGCG
>JAFMOD010000368.1:337152-471697 GCA_019802435.1 Corydoras maculifer
AAGACCGTAATAGAGGCAATTTCCCCCTGGGATCAAAAAAGAATTGATTCTTATTCGAATCAAATATTAACATTTATATTGAATTACATTACACACGATGTTGTACCTGGTCTTAATTTTACTCCTCATTCCATGGGCGTTTCCCAGCAGTCACGTCATAATGGCATGGCTTCATTGCAGATGGAGTAAAGATGCAGATGATGATGATAATGAGGACGATGAACACACAATGATGATGCGGTGAGAATAAATAACGGACTCTCGCACCCTGCCGTGTGGACACGTTGCGCTCGTTGCTGGCGGTGAGGACGACCTGCCCGCGGCTTCGTTCCAGCACAAACGGTTCGTCCTTGCCCCCTCGCCCGCTTTTCCCCGCCCTGACGGCGCCGGCGGGCCCTGAGGGCGCAAGGTAGCTGCCGGCCTTGTCCCGGAACGCCACGGTGCCAGCGCGGAACTCCAGCGTAAAGCCGGTGTCCTCCCGCGCCTCTGGCACCAAGGCGCCGCCGGCGGACAGGAAGCGGCCGTCGGCCGTCTGCAGGTGGTAGCGCCGGTCGCGGTAGACCAACGTGAGCACCGAGCCCACGCCCCAGGGCGCGTCCCGCTCCGCGGCGAGCTCCGCGCGGCCCGTGCGTGCGTGCAGATAGCGCTTGCGCGCCACGCTGTACAGGTTGACCTGCGGGTGCGTCGCCAGGTGGACGCTCCACATCTCTGCGTCGGTGGCGCTCGTAGCCACGCACGACACGCGGTCGCCGGCGCCGCCCAGGAAGCGCCCGTGCACCTCGGAGCGCAGCGACCAGCGGCCGTCGGCCTGCACCGACACCGAGAAGCGGCACTCCGCCGCCGGCCGCTCGCTCTCCGCCGTCACGTCGCCGTCCTTCCCGGCGGACAGGTAACGGCCGAGGTGGCTTCGCAGACGCACCAGGCTGGAGTCACCCGCCTCGTCCGCCGGCTCCAGAGTCCACACCTGCTTTTTACGCATGGACGTGGCGCACGCGTTCACCTTGAAACCGAACGACTCCGCCGTCAGATACTTGCTGTCGGCGTTGATGAAGCCGAGCTGAATCACAGAAGCCTCGCCCAATCCCTCCGCAGCCATCTCTGAAAGATCCGAAGATGAGACCCTTAGGAAGCGATGCAGTGCTTTACTGAGCTCCCTTTACCCTTAAAGAGTTCTTTTCAATTTAATTTAGTAAGTGCGTCTTTTACGCATCTATAGAAATTGCGCGCAAGTGCGAGATCAGCATCAGCGACACTGTCCGCATCGCCGCACAACGCAACCCGTAGTGCCGTTATCTTCTGACGTCAGGTGTTGCTATGGGTGGAAAAAAAATCAGCATCATTCTTTTGGACATGCGTATTAAAACATGCCTTAAAAATAGTCAGTTGGCTTGTAAATTAAACGACAACCCCAGAAAAAACAATTATCTGTTGGCGATGTCCTCATGTTTGCGGACTTTTAAAGCGTGTCGGGGTACAGTGGTGTTGGTTGGGCGGTTGGTTGGCGAACCGTCCACAAGGGGCGCCCATGAGCTCGATAAAATAGGTTGAGCAGAAAGTCCTCCCTCTCACTTAGTCTGCTTGCTTAAGAGTTTTACTTCATGCATTTTAGAATTACAATAGCATTTGGGTATACCATGTTCTCGTGCAGCAACCCCCCCCCACACACACACACACACACAAAAAATCACAGGGAACATTGTGATGAACCTTCTCCAGAGTTACACAACACATGCAAATTGGGTTGGCAGTTGGCACACTTCCATTATCCCTCAAGAATCTGATGCTAGATGGAGTGCAGTGCCAAAATATGTATGATTGATATGATTTTTCTTGTCCTACTACAACCACACTAGCATAGGTGTTCCATAGCTGAGATGTAACGTGCTCCAGAGAAATACTTCAGTATCTTTGAGTCATTATAAGGAACTGGGACAAATGAAAATGGCAGCAAGGTCTCTGAGGACAGATCTGGTACCAGGCTGTTTTAAAATGTGGCCTAGAAAATTGTCTGTAATGCATCTGTAGGGGTACTGAACAAATTGAGATAAATGAAAAAAACTTTATCAAAAGGTAAAGATGAGATAAAACATTAAGGCGAGTAATGTATCTGCATAATTTGAGATGGCATTGATGTCTTTAAATAACCAAGCTACATATCCATAATTATTGGCTTTACTTATATTAAAGCTAATTTAAATTCTGACCTTTAGTTTTATAACTTTAGTATATAAGGACACACTTTTTTTTTGTTTTTATCTATTAAGGGAATTATTACTAATCGAATTTTATCTCTCTGTGATTGGCAAAAATATGTAAGGCTTTGATTTTAGCATCTGATGTTGAGAGAAAACATGTTACTCAGCAGGTATCTGGATGGACTTTGCTGTTATCACCTGACAAGTCAAAGTCTCCATCCTTACCAACGTGTGCATGTGTTATTCAAGTTAGTACAGCTAGAGGGGGCTTTCACTCAGCCGACATACATGAGTGAGCAAGTTGTTGCAGTTGGTGGTCTGCTTTATTCCTTCTGCAGTAAAAGAGCTCAAAGCAGCCACAGAAAGGAGGCTTGGAGTCTAAGTATATACACCTTGTGTTTAAATTTCAGTGGACACCACCATCCTTATCACCACCATCCAGGGGCAGTCATGGGCTTGTGGTTAAGGGCAGGTTGTCTTGCAACCTGAAGATCCCCGGTTTAATTCCCAGTCCTACTAAGTAGTATGGCTGAAGTGCCCTTGGTTAAGGCACCTAACCCCAATTGCACCCTGGAAAAATTAGGTTGTTTGTTTGGAGAACAGGATAAACCTTTATCAAACACACAAAAAGTGAATGTTTTCTGAACATGAACAGGAATCCAAATGTAAAATCTGAGCACGGTCCAAAAAGCATATCACCGGGCGGTTAATAACAATAATAACGGATCAATGTAAAATGATCTCACTGTCCGGACAGAATTGCATTACGGGCCGGATATGGCCCATGGGCCTTGAGTTTGACAGCCCTTTTACGTTTTACTTCAACTCGTTTAAAGTTTAGTTATTAAGAGAAGTGTCTACATCCATACAGAGTGTAAGCAATAACCCCAGAGTTGATCAGATAACCTCCAGCACTCTATTTCTCTACTTCTCTATCTTTTGAGGAACTATGTGACTGTTTGTGTGAATGTAGGCACCGCTGAAACAGTCCTTATCTGTAAATGGCAGGGAAACACTTTTCTTCTCCTTATTTAGCCAAAGCTTTGGGTTCACCTGTGAGCATGTAAATGGGAGCGGGGCAGGGTGGAGCCTCTGCTGCCTGGAAGGCTGTAATTGATCTTTATCTCGTCCTGTTTAACACCTTATAGGGTTCACAGAAACCTGATGACGGTGTTGTTTGTCCATAATGTCTGTTATTTACTTTTATTTTAAAAATTTTGATAAATAATAAATGAATGAGTCTTAATGTCAGTTAAACAAATGATCGGGATCATTCAAGCCCTGATGTTAGAATAAAAATAATAAATAAATAAATAAAGCCATGAGTTAAAATAAATATTTAAACAGTTTATTCGAATTTAATGTTGAAATGTTGAAACTCATCGCACGTTGCGATTTCCGCCTTCGAAAGTCACGTGACAGTGGCATTCCAGAGCCCTGAATCACGTGACTCGCCGAGAGATCTCCATATTAGGTCAACAGTGGGGTAGCTCTTAAAGAGACAGCATGGCTTTCAGCAGAGCGCTGCCCTTTTTGTCTTCTCTTCACTTGATTTTAATTTACTCTTTTAACCCCCCAACGAAGCAACGTGCTGTTTTTTCTCGATTAAATATCATATTTAGCGATTCACGAGTATTTGATTTGATTTTGTTCCCTTCAGCCTTAATACGAGGATGGAGACAGTATTAACCAACACTGTCATCCCTCACCACTCCTTTCACGGTTTCTCTTCACATCAAAAGATTATTTTATATCCTAAACTATAAAAAATAATATATATATAAGTTACAGGGATTTGTGATTAAATACAAGTTCATTAGAGTTAATTCAGTTAATTATTCCTTTACATTTGCTCAATGACTTAACATACAGATCTATTAACAAACTTGTAAATGTGTAACAAAAAAAAAAAAACAGCAAGAAACCTGTCATCAAATGTATCTTCATGACAATGTTTGTAAACTGTATAACTGTATAAACTGTATAGTACCAACTAAATTGTGTATTTCAACCACAAAGCTCCAAATATAAGAACTACTTTATTTGGGACCATTGCATTGCATATCCAAACACATTTATCAACTTTAGAAATGCTTGTTTCATTAATTAGTGCACATGGAGCTTTTTTAAAATGCAGGCATTTTTTATCAATCATATGGAGCTAATAGTCAGATTTCCAAAACTTGCATCCACACTTGCGCTATAGTACCATTTTATGTCACTGGTTCTATTATTTAGTTGTGTGTTTTGGGAAATGTGAGTGCAGAGACACAGGATACACAAGAAGCTCACTATTGTACTGATCATAGTGTGGTCACAAGGTTAAGAATTGTCTTTTTTTTAAAAAAAGGATGGTGTAAAGAATACAATCTGCTCACTTCAAGGCTTAGCAGGGAGGAAGCCTAACTTCCTCTTTCATTTCCAAAGTCTAAATGTACATAAGCTTCCGTTGTCAGATTTGCTTCATTATTTAATGACCATAAAGCAGTCACTGTTCTGTAGTTTCTCTCCAACTAAGCAATCTTTAAAATGATTTTTTAAAATTATCTGTTTGGAATGTTTCTCTTATACACAAATACATAGGTTGATACTGTCATAACAGCAAATGCTATAAAACCCTGAAACTGCTTTGTGTAGTAACACAAACTGTAAAATACCAGCCATAGCTAAGAGAGTGTACATGCACAAGGGAGTGCTGCTTTACAGCCAAACCTTAGTGGAGTGTAGTAAAACTGAATGATATCATGATTAAGCAATGAACTCTAAGTTATTATTAACATCTATGATTGTGAAGTTGTTATGAGGTGACTATCTGTGTTAAGTTCGAAACTAGGATGCCCTTGTTAAGCCTCTGAGTCAAGCTACCACACACGAATTACTTGTGTAATACGCAAGGAAGCTTTGCCATTCCCATCACATGCAAACACAGAAATTTTCCTTTCCTCCAATAGATGTAACTTTGGTTTAGCCTCTTTGAATCCTGCCACACAGCCTCTAAAATTTAAAATAAAGGACTAACTTTAGAAACAGTCCATGTACATTTGTAAATTAAGGTTTTGTTTTATTAATTACACAATTACATAATATTTAGTTTATTTATTTAACTATATTAATTCATCTTAGAAAAGTACATGCGTTCAGGTTTGTAGAAACAGTTTGTGGAAGTCCTGTTCTTGTTTCAGTATGACTGTGTTACTGTGCAGAATGGGAGGTTTGATGTAGAGGACCTATGGCCCTAACCTTAACCCCTTCTGAGAACTGAGAAAAAGGACAACTCTATATTTGTGTCTATGATTTCGAAATAGGCCTTCATCAATACGACTATATTAAACTACAACTTCCAACTATATATGTATACCAGGTTGGCTGTACTCTCTGCACTAGTTGAGAAGGGGTGAACTAAGCAATGTTGGCTTATGTGAGTGACTAGGGCCCTAAAGAGAAAACTAAAAATGTGCCAATTGACATTATTCCACACTGCACTTTGACACTACTTGCCACAAACCTTGCTTCGGGCTAGAACTTGGGTGTGGACGTAACAACTAGTGAAATGCAATCCCTCTTCCAAAAATGCATGTTCAATCAGGCAGGTGGTGCCTGATTGAGGCAGGTGGGGCCTGATTGGGATTGTAAAAGGAGGCCATAGAATATTCAATTTAATTGTTCATTTCTTTTTGTAATCTAATTGAATTTATTTATGTGCATTTTAGTCACATACTTGTAATAAATATATATTTTAATATTTTAAATATAATATTTACAATTATAAATATATTCATTCATTCATTCATTATCTCCCGCTTATCCTCTATTAGGGTCGCGGTGGGGTTCCCCATGCCCATCCAGGGGAGAACGTCTCAGGCGCTGGGCAGATACACCCAGGACAGGGCGCCAATCCATCGCTGGGCACAAACTCACTCACACAGACACACTCTAAACGGGGCAATTTTGAGAATTCAATTAACTTGATCCATGTTTTTGGACTGTGGGAGGAAACCGGAGAACCCGGAGGAAACCCACGCAGACACGGGGAGAACATGGAAACTCCACCCAGATGGGGATTCGAACCGGGAATCCCTAGCGCTGAGAGGCGAATGTGCTAACCACTAAGTCACCGTGCCGCATTATAAATATACAGTTTGACAAATACCAATTATTTAGGTCCTCACATTAATTGTATAATGTCTTTAAGAGTAAAGTGGTAGCATTTATCACTTATCTTCTCTAATGTTAAATTCTTCGAATTCAAACATTCCACACATAGCAAACACGTATCTTGTGTAGTAACTGAAGATACAAACTGAATTGAATTTCATATTTTATACGTTTTTCAACTTTTAACTCTGACCTAAACTGTATTTAAAAACCGTGTATTTAATGTCAGCAACATTAAACAGGTTTTAACCCATGGGTTTAACCCATCAAAGTTAAGGACAGTGCTTTGTGTAGTTGCCAAAATATTCTGTGTGTGTTCTCTATTGATGTGACATTTGGTTACTGTATTATTATTATTTCAAAAAATGTTTCAATGTGCTTATTTATTGTGTATAAATAAGAACATGCATGCCCACATGGTCGCATTATTTGACCTGAGTTTATTTTGGGTTATTTTCTTTAAAATTAAAATACAATATAAAATATGTCAATTCATTCACTAAGCATTTGCTAATACTACAGCTGTGAAGTTTATGTCTGTCACAGAATCACAAAGTTTCATGTAGAAAGGACATATATTTGCATAGTTCCACAAACAAGACAAATACACACAGCAGTACTTATATGGCAATACAATGTATTTAAGTTACATCTAAGGACAAAAGGTTTGCAAACACACACTTTTTTAATATATGAGACAAAATGTCATTTATAAAGTTTAGTTCTTCTAACTTTACACCAATTTAACACCAATCATTTTAAATCTAAATAAGTAAATAAACACACCTTTTTACACTATATTTGACTGTACCAAAAATTTTACCAAAATTACAATGTGCTATATTTGGTGCATAGAAATGATCCATTCATAATGTCAAAATGCACTATATAAACAAAAGTGTTGGGACACTTCTTCATCCTTGAATTCAAGCACATAACCATGGCATTTTGGCAAAGCCTCTTTTCAGTTTCAGCATGACTGCACCCCAGTACACAAACCAAGTTTCAAAAGGCATTGTTGGTTAAGTTTAGTCTAGAAAAACTTGACTGGTCACCTCAGAATCCTGACCAAAATCAAATCCATCAAACAGTGACCTTACAAATGGTTTAGATAAGTAAGATAAGATAAGAAAAGATAAACCTTTTTTAGTTTCACCATGGGGAAATTCACTTTGTTTAAAGCATTCAAGGGACATCATTGCACAGGTATTATTAAAGAAAGAAAGTAAAACAAATGTATTAATAATACGCATTATAAAATGCAACTCTAAGAAATGTAATAATAAATATGATAAATTATGAATAAAGTAAAAACAAATGAACGAACCAAATAGTGTAAAGGTTTTAGCCACATGAGTTATCTAGCTTTTATACACCATATTTATGATATGGTGTAATCCGATTATAAGTACACTTTCTTATCAAATATAAAGGATTTTATAATTGTATCAAACCATTTTGGTAAATAAATATTCATTCATTATATTTCGCTTAATCCTTTACTAGAGTCGCGGGTTCGGGTGCTGGGAGGATAGAACCAGGACAATCACACATACTCAATAAGACAATTTAGAGCATTCAATTTACCTTGAATACATGTCTTTGGACTGTGGAAGGAAACCCATGTGGACACAGGGAGAACATGCAAAGGACATGAAACATGTAAATCCACCCAGAATGGGATTCGAACCTAGATCCCCAGTGCTAAGCAACGTACATGCTAACCACTAAGCAACTGTGCCAGCTCTAAATAAATGTTATATTTATTCATTTATTGTTTAAAAATTCCTTAAACATTTGTTTTTACACAGATGTACAGGCATTTTAACATATATGGATGTGTTTAATAAAATCTCTATTTAGAACCTGGGTTTTGTGTCCTTCCCCATTTTGTAAAAATGAAAGCTTTAGAAAAAAGTTGTCTTAGTGTAGCATCGTGAACCTTAACTTAGCATCAGCCCTAGCATAGGGGCTATCCTTTTTTTCATGAATATCTAACAGAACACGTTAAGTGTTACCTTGAATTACATATTAAATGAGTTTAATAAAAACTTATTGGTTTTAGGAATGAACCGTGTTTGTGCTTGTATGCAACAGAAAAAGTCCTGACTCATTGTTAATGGAACCTGAATTCAGTCATTGTGATTACCTACTTTATTTAAGTAGTTTGGAATTAAGGTTTTTTTTTATTGAGAATTTACAGGTTTACATGACATGTTGAAATGAGTAATCTGGACTCTTATTTATATTAGTATGGCTTGTATTGTTTCAGATTAAGGTTAAAGTGCCATGTTATGGCTCTAAAACGTTTAACATGCTGCAATCTGCTCCACAGATTACTAACATATAACTACATAAAAAAAATTGTTAAACGCATTATAATCCAGAACGTTAGATGTGAAAACGTTGTACTTTTAGCATTTTATTTCCATCAGTCTCGCAGTGCAGTCCTCTATCTCCCAACTTGAATTTCAAGCAATGGGCTTGAAACACGCCAACTGGGTGACGGCCGACCAATCAGATCGCTCGATGCCGAAAGATTACCTTATATGGAAGTTGCCGGCCACAGCGACCGGTATAAAAGCAGTCGCTCGCAGCAGTTGCAGTACTGAGTCTCTATCGCACGCATCAGCAAGCAGCTTCTTTAGCACAGATCCTACTAACAACTAATTCATCGGTAAGAAAGGCTTCTTTCTCTCACGGTTTTCATTTAATAATCTTTATATTTAAATAACAGTGTTTTTATATATTTTGGTTTAGGATTATTTGTTTTATGGTCGATATGTATGTTAATCTGCGCTGCTTTGATGCCAGTTGTGGGGTTTTATGCACTTAAGAATATGTATAGGAGTTTAAAATGAATTTAATTGTTTTAGCCCTGTATAGTGTGACATTATTTTTTGCCTTAAATCTCATGTGACGCGATGTTGCCGCACTTTGGGTAACTTGCATGATACTGAATGTCTTATTTGCTTTGAGTTTGTAACGATTAAGCGAATTAAAGGCGTTTTAACCGTAATGGATGTAATAGCATTAGCTGTTAGCCCCTTTGCTGTAGGGCTGTATCAATGGTGGGTGTGGCTGGAGAAATGCCGGTATCGTGCCTCGTGATGTGCACATTACCATACTCATAGACTATTGAGTGCGTATTCAAAATTACTCATTGTTTTAAGTCATTATTGCGGTTTTTTTATTTTAATTGTTGCCTACTACTTACAATTAATTCAGTTTTACTTTATGCACAGCAGGTTTTATTTGAAAGATTAATCATTGTACGTGAACAGACGCTTTTAAGCCTTACGTTCCGCTGAAGCCATTCTTCTAGTTTTAGATTGTCTGCGTAAATTAGAATGTTGCGGGGGTTCGGCGTGGTTTAGTGGGGGGGGGGGGGTGGCGGCCTGGGTGATTGATGAAACGGGGAGTGGTCCTTTAGCTCGCAAGTCCGTCTCACTTATTGCCATATACCCCCCCCCCCCCCCCCCCCCCCCCCCCCCCCCCCCCCCCCCCCCCCCCCCCCCCCCCCCCCCCCCCCCCCCCCCCCCCCCCCCCCCCCCCCCCCCCCCCTTTGACACTCATTTTATTTCTTTTTCGTTTTTAACAGCCATGGATGAGGAAATCGCTGCTCTCGTTGTTGACAATGGCTCCGGTATGTGCAAGGCCGGATTTGCAGGAGATGATGCTCCTCGCGCTGTCTTCCCCTCCATCGTTGGACGTCCCAGGCATCAGGTACATGCAACCCCTGATGTATTAAGACTAAAATTAATATTCTATCAAATTTACATGAACTGGTGAATATTATTACTGTACCTTGTGTACAACCATAAGTGCTAATTGAAACTATAGGCTAAGGATTTTACCTATTGGATTGTTATAAGTGTGATCAGCAAAAGTCCTTTTAATCTTCAGTTTGTGTTGGGCAGAGTCTAAATTAGTTGCTTTTGTTTATAGGGTGTGATGGTTGGCATGGGTCAGAAGGATTCCTATGTAGGAGATGAGGCTCAGAGCAAGAGGGGTATCCTGACACTGAAATATCCCATTGAGCATGGTATTGTGACCAACTGGGATGACATGGAGAAGATCTGGCATCACACCTTCTACAATGAGCTGCGTGTGGCACCCGAGGAACACCCTGTCCTCCTCACAGAGGCTCCCCTGAACCCCAAGGCCAACAGAGAGAAGATGACTCAGGTAGGCTGTGCTTCATTGTTAGACTTTGGCTAATTCTTTTGCTTTGCTCACTTCCTGACTCTTCATCTTCCTCTTTAGGTTTTCTGTTCTATCCTGATTTCTCTTTAAAGGCAACAGGTTCATTTTCTTTCTGCTTTTTGTTTTATAGCATGACCCTTTCTGTCCCCTACCAGTTGAAACGCAACCCCTAATGAGATGCTTATTGCCTGGAAGTGGATTAACCTAGCATGCTTGTTTCAGTGGTGGCTCCTGATTATGGGTTATAATGGCTGTGTTCTTTTTCTAGATCATGTTCGAGACCTTCAACACACCTGCCATGTATGTGGCTATCCAGGCTGTGCTGTCTCTGTATGCTTCTGGTCGTACCACTGGTATCGTGATGGACTCCGGAGATGGTGTCACCCACACTGTGCCCATCTATGAGGGTTATGCCCTGCCCCACGCTATCCTGCGTCTGGATCTGGCTGGGCGTGACCTCACTGACTACCTGATGAAGATCCTGACCGAGCGTGGTTACAGCTTCACCACAACTGCTGAGCGTGAAATCGTGAGGGACATCAAGGAGAAGCTCTGCTATGTGGCTCTGGACTTCGAGCAGGAGATGGGCACTGCTGCCTCCTCTTCCTCTCTGGAGAAGAGCTACGAGCTGCCTGACGGACAGGTCATCACCATTGGCAATGAGCGTTTCCGCTGCCCCGAGGCCCTCTTCCAGCCATCTTTCCTGGGTACGCATTAATAACTTTTGCATTTTCCCTTTATCGCTGGTTCGATCTGTCTAACATTCATTGATCTTCAGGTATGGAGTCCTGCGGCATCCACGAGACCACCTTCAACTCCATCATGAAGTGTGACGTCGATATCCGTAAGGATCTCTATGCCAACACAGTGCTGTCTGGTGGCACCACCATGTACCCTGGCATTGCTGACCGCATGCAGAAGGAGATCACCTCTCTTGCCCCATCCACCATGAAGATCAAAGTAAGTTTGCATACTGAATTATCAGCTTTTGCACAGTTGGATATCACTTGGGCTAGTGTTTAAAGTTTTGTAACATGGTTTCCACATCAACATGTCCTAATTTTAACAAAAGTGGATACAAGTAAGGATACTTGGATGACCAAATGATCCACTTGTACCAAACTTGTAGATGTGAACCTGTAACAAAGGTTAAGGGGTCTAGGAAAGTCTCACATTCCACTACTGGGATTTAATGCCCTGTGAATTCACACTAAAGCTTTTATAGGGTTTTGAATTCTAACTCTCTTCATCTGCTTTTTGTAGATCATTGCTCCCCCTGAGCGCAAATACTCCGTCTGGATCGGTGGCTCCATCCTGGCCTCCCTCTCCACCTTCCAGCAGATGTGGATCAGCAAGCAGGAGTATGATGAGTCTGGCCCATCCATCGTCCACAGGAAGTGCTTCTAAACGAACTGTACCACTGGCTGGTCCATGCGGCCAGCTTTGAAACGACCATCCCTTCCCCTCTCAGACAGACCACATGGGCACCGGCTTCTGCTCTAACAGTGTGCTGCCTCGGGACCAGGAAACTGGAGTTTCTCTGAATTCTTTCTTAATGGGGGAGGAGCTTTCTCCCAAGAGGACTCAATGTACATTTCTTTTAGTCATTCCAGTTTGTCATGTTTCACACAGCCTCCATCTGTCTCCACCCACCTCACTGTGGGATGCATGACCTTATTTAGTGTTTGTGTAAATTATCTTCTCAATACAAATGTCTTAGTTTTTTTTTTTTGTACCTCAGCCTTAAACTTGCTCCTTATGTTTTGTTATGCAATGGTTAAAAGGGGGAAAGAGCTTTACCCATCTGACTGAAGTGCTAGCTGATGAATATCCCTGGGGGATTGTGGGTAATCTGTGAGCCAAGGTGTCTCTGTACACTGACATAATAAAATGTGCACTTGTTAGACTCAGTAATCAATGTCTTTGTGTCTGTTTTACACGTTTCGCTTTCATTTAAAAGCAGTTTTAAACATGTCTAAGGTTGACAGCACAGATTTAATTTTAGTTTTCTCTTCATATTCAAATAAAGCAGAAGTAACCATGAGTGTGCAATACTCAAACGTATAGTTACAAAAAAAAAAAATGTAAGTTATCTTGACATATTGGTTATTACATTAACCATAATAGTAAGGGTGGTTTAAATTGAACACATCAACCTACACAGGTAGTAAAGATAACAATTACTGTACAAATCTTGTAATAGACTTTACAGCCAAGTATTTTGAAAAGATCTATTCATTAGACATCAAAACTTTAATTATATTGCTGTCAAGTCATCACCAGATCCATGGGAAGTTAGTTTGGTGTGGTTAGATTAAAATCAGAATGTCCCATTTTCTGTACCTGATGCACACTATTTGTAAGTACTAGTTTTTCTCACATCAATATTTTGGTGTTTTATTTTATATGCAGTGTTGGGACAAGGCCAGCAAACATTAGAAAGTCTTCACCCATCAAGACTCATCTCAAACTTGTCTTATTAAAATCCTTTAACCCTTAAGGATGTTGAATAGCTTTGTGTGTAGCCTGTCAATAACTACAAAAGTAGTAAAGATCAAAGGCCTGGGTTTATGCCCAAGACCATAATGAACTTGTACCAATAATTATCAAAAGATTATAGTGACACTGAGAAAGTGGTGGAATGTACTTTCACTGAACTGATTGTAAAGTGTTCTAGCAAAAAAAATTAAATATGAAAAAATAGTTTACTCAGAAAAATTGCCCACAGGTCATTTAATAAAAACAAAGGACAAGGCTTCTAAGTGCATTGTGACCATTGATTTATTAAAATTTACTAATAGACTATTCTTTAGGATTTTGGCATATTGTTTATTGAAGAGTGTATTTAATCCCATTCTTAATAAAATGAAAATATATATTTCCAACTTTACAAAATCATTGTGGGGAAGGCTTTGTCCTGCTTAAGCCCCCAGCATCGTGTGGGCAACATCCTGTTAGCAACTATGGGAAAGTTTTTGTTCATTGTTGATTGTACACACACTGTGATCTTATTGCTCCACATTATGGATGCAACAGAGACTGTCCTGGGTCTATCTGCCCAGCGCCCGAGACGTGCTCCCCTGGATGGGCATGGGGAACCCCACCGCGACCCTAATAGAGGATAAGCGGGAGATAATGAATGAATGAATAATTTATCCATCCATTATCTTCCTCTTTATCCTCTATTAGGGTCACGGTGGGGTTCCCCATGCCCATCCAGGGGAGAACATTTCGGGCGCTGGGCAGATAGACCCAGGACAGGGCGCCAATCTATCGCTGGGCACACACTCACTCACACAGACACACTCTATATGGGTCAATCTGGAGAACTCAATTGACTTGATCCATGTTTTTGGACTGTGGGAGGAAACCGGAGAACCCGGAGGAAACCCACGCAGACACGGAGAGAACATGGAAACTCCACCCAGATGGGAATTCGAACCGGGAATCCCTAGCGCTGAGAGGAGAACATGCTAAACCACTAAGCCACCGTGCCGCCCCCTTATAATCTAGTCGTATAAAATCTTGCAAAAACAAAAACGAAGTTTTTTTTTTTTTTAAGCTGCTTATATGACTCCATGGAGGAATTCTTTATATAAATAATTTCCATTGGACTCGGTCACACCAATATAACTAAAAAATTCTAACGAATATGATGAATAGTAATCCTAACGGTTTCTGAACCATATGCTATAGGCGGAATCTAATATGGGTCGAAGTGCCCTACATTAACGCACTAACTCAGCTGTGATACACTTCATTAAGTAGCCCGTCTAGGGCACTTCCTAGTGACGTGAGGGGTATTTGGGATCCAGTCACATACATTCCCGTGTTAACGTTGCCAACACAGACAGACATTACGATGTGTGAAATGAGCACTTTTAATAGCATTAACTTATTAAATAAGACGCGTTTTTAATGTTAATTTAAGATCAAAACATGAATAAATGAACGAAGTGAAGGGAAGTGAAGTAAGCCGGGTCTCTCGGAAGCAGGTCCGTCTGTAATAATGATCCGACCTCAGAGAGGAGGCGAGCTGCTTTGTGGATCTTGTCAAATTCAACATGAAACCTGGATTTAAATTCGTTTTCAGCGCGCACGGGCATTTAAAGTAACGACATGGAGAATTTAATCAACACGGTAGGTGAAAATAAAGCCGTGCAGATATCATATATCACTGAAGCTGAAGCTGGAGAACCTCACTGTGTGATCCGACGCTTTATGGTCCAAACTGGTCCAAAATTTGGAAGAATACGAGGTTTAAAGGAGGTTTAAATTACTACCCAGAATATTTCTTAACCTCGTAAAATAATCTACTCGTTCTACGTTCATACATTTCAATTATTCATCCATCCATTATCTCCCGCTTTATCCTGTATTAGTATCGCGGGGGGAGGGGACGCTGGGTAGATACACACACACACACACACACACACTCTATATGGGGCGATTTGGAGAACTCAATTGACTTGATCCATGTTTTTGGACTGTGGGAGGAAACCGGAAAACCCGGAGGAAATTCACGTGGACACGGGGAGAACATGGAAACTCCACCCAGATGGGGATTGGAACCGGGAATCCCTAGTGCTGAGAGGAGAACATGCTAAACCACTAAGCCACCGTGCCGCCACATTTCAATCATCTGTATGTAATAAGTTTAGTGGTTTAGCATGTTCTCCTCTCAGCACTAGGGTTTCCCGGTTCGAATCACCATCTGTGTCCGCGTGAATTTCCCCATTGTGGGACAAATAAAGGTTTATCTTATCTTATCTATCCAAACAACATGGAAATGTATAATAACTATCCGATTCTGTGTCTTTATGTTGTGTGACATTTTTGAGGGAACGTGTTTAAAATTATTCTGTAAGATGTTTAGTCCCTGATGATAAAAAAGAGCTTTATAAGTTGATTCTGCACACTTCAGAAGGGTTGTGCACATTGTGTACAGGTAATGCACAGTTTAAAAGCATGCTATACACCCTTAGTAATGGTTCTGCATTTTCCCAAATATTTATTAATTTATTTACATTTACATTTACACAGCTCTTGTGGGATCAGACAGATGCACCGTGAACTGCTCTTCCACTGTATTTTGAATCACACTCTGGATTTCATAAATCCAGAACTTAAAAACATGTAAAAACTAGAGCTTAACCTGTTTAATCTCACATTTCTGTTTCTCACAATGTCACACTTCAGACTCAGCACCCGGTTGGAGCTGCTCAGTCCTCCGTCACCATCTCTGACTTCTCGGATGAGATCCTCATCAACATTCTGAAATACGTCCCCAGTCACGACCTGGTGCTCAACGTAAGCCGTGTGTGTCAGAAACTGCGAACACTGTGTCAGGACAAGAGCCTGATTTCCCACATATGTCTGCATAAGGAGTATACGGTGAGAACCATGACCATATTCACTGTTATTCATATTTAAAAGAAGGAGAAATTTACAGAAACGCCACATAATACACTGGTGTATGATGGTGATATGATCTGAAGAGCAATTAATACTTATTAATAGTTACACTTTGCAGTACAGTTCCTCCACCCAGTTTCTAAAAGCCCACTGACCTTGAGGGGTGATATTATCCCCAATAATGACAGCATGTCTATATTTAACACTTTGTTTTTATCATATTAATTTTATGGTCTATTCACTGACCTCATAATTCAGGGGCCAAGGGGGCAAATATAGGCGTAAGGGACTTTAAGAAAGCATATATGTAATAAAGTACTCCTCTTTTCCTCAGGTGTCTGACGCGGCTGTGAAATTCCTTCTGAAAAAGCTCAGAGCCAACATTCAAACACTGGACGCAAGCGGCTGTTACTGGTTGGCCGGCTCCACACTTGACCATGTGACTCGCTGTGCGGGATTGGTCCTTCTGGACGTTTCGGGCTGGCGCATGACTCCCTCCCGACTCTCTCGCCTTCTGAGTTGTTTGCCTTTACTGCGCTCACTGGCTCTGGACATCGGCACACAGTTCGACCTGCAGCAGCTGAGTGCTGAGGGCAAGGCGGCCCTGGCGCGTCTCAGTGCACTGAAACAGACCCTGTTGACAGCCTCGTATGGCGTGGTGCCATGCTGTGGCGCCCTTCAATGCCTAAGTCTTTACCTGGAAGTAGCCGAAGACTGGCACGAGCCTAGTGACTACCTCCAACTGATGGTGGGTCAAAGTAGCGTGCCACGCTATCACAACCTGCGTTGGTTTTCAGCGTACTTGGCTCCAGGCGAGGTCAATCGCTCCCTGCTGAATCTTTACTTGGCTGCTTTTAGTTTGCGTGTGCCTGCGAGCCTAAGCGGTTTAGTTGTCGCCATGCCTGGTCCCGTTTTGCAGATGCCCACTGCAGTCAGTGTGGGTACGAGTATGGCCTTGTTGGCAGGCAGTGCCGTCACCGCTCTTCAGCTCCCCCGGACTTGGTTGGAAAGTGCCACCCTGAGACAAGTGCTGGCCCGAGGATGCCCCACCTACTTAAACATGGCACGGTGTGCGCTGCCTGGTTTCGATCCACTGTGCGTCTTACTGGGTGCCAATTGTGATCTTTCGGCATTGCGCAGCCTTAACCTCCGTGGCAAGGGAGAGGAGGAAATAGACGCTGAAGGTATTCTAGGTCTTACAGAACTTAGCCCACGCCTCGCCCACCTTAATCTGTCGTCCGCACACTACCATCATTCCACACCAGAAAGGCATGACGGACATCTTTGCGCCGCTCTGGGCCGCTTTACCAACCTCCGAACACTTGCATTGCCTGCATGCGCATTGGCTGAAGGGCCGCCCAGTTCTGCAGACAAACCTGACATGGAAAAGAAACTGGCTTCGGAGTCCCTGCTCCTGGGACTCAAGAAGTGTCGCCGAGTGGGCGTGCCAACTTACCAGCCAGTGCCTGAAGGCTCCAAGGGTTATCAGGAACAAGACACAGAGTCTTGCATGCACCCGTTGCTGAACGGCTGCCTGTATCTGGTCGAACTGGAGCTGATCGGCACGGGTTTCTTGTCCGCGATGCCGAGGAATGAGCCCGTCATGCGCAAAGACCACGCCAGTTGCCCCTGGGCCCGTAGGGTTGGAGATGCCGAGCTAGCTGCCCTGGGAAGACTTCGTTTTTTGCGCAGACTCACTCTAGCCCACTTTCCAGGGGTCTACAAAGGCACCGGGATCATACAGCTTGTTCAGGGGTGCCGAGAGCTTCGGACATTATCGCTGGCAAACATTGGGTCCCCGAAAAATGTCAATTACATGCAGTCTTTACTGGAGGTGCTGAAACACTGCACACAACTCAGGGATTTTCGGTAAACACACACACA
Source organism: Corydoras maculifer (assembly GCA_019802435.1). Lineage (NCBI taxonomy): Eukaryota > Metazoa > Chordata > Actinopteri > Siluriformes > Callichthyidae > Corydoras > Corydoras maculifer. The sequence continues at coordinate 355,008 of JAFMOD010000368.1, forward strand.
CACACACACACACACACACACACATACACACACACACACAAACACACTCTTATTTAATACTGTTTACAATCAAACCAAAATGTACTCCAAACTATTATTTTAATTCAGTGATTATTTTACTTACTGTACTTTATATATAGTGTATACATACATCATAAAAACCTGATTAATGAACGTGGTCTGTGTGTGTCTGTGTGTGTCTGTGTGTGTCTGTGTGTGTGTGTGTCTGTGTGGTCTGATTTCATTATGCACCAGGCTGGAGCAGCAGTACTTCAATGCTAACGGCGCCTTCTTTGAGGCGCTCGGTCACTGTTCCCTCCTCCAGCGCCTGTGCCTGGTGTCTCGCCACGGCATGTTTCAACATGCAGCGGCCGTGAGCTTCATGCAGCGGTGTGAGCAGGTCATCATGTTCCACATGTTTACAGGGGGCACGTTTGTGGCCTGCAGAACACTTCAAAAAAACCTGCTGGATAGGTTAGTGTTAATGAACACACACACACACACTTTAGCATTTAGATGTGTGGATTCTGTTTTGAGGAACAGAATTTTAAAGAATAGTAAAACAGTTGCCCAGCGATGGGTTGGCGCCTTGTCCTGGGTGTATCTGCCCAGCGCCCGAGACGTTCTCCCCTGGATGGGCATGGGGAACCCCACCGCAACCCTAATAATGGATAAAGCGGAAGATGATGAATAAATGAATGAATAGTAAAACAGTTTCCAGTGATTATCCATCAATGTCTTTCTCTAAAGTGTATTTTTTTTTTAAAAATTATGAAAAAAATCTTCTTTAAAATTTAAATTTTAATTATAACTTTAAAATAACAGGGTAATTTCGTTCTTATCTCATGTACCACATGTGATATTAATGATGATAAAATTTTTAATGTGCCCATCATTACAGACAGATGTGCAGAATTAGTTCCAGAGAAATTCAGTCAAAACCTTTTTCAGGTTCAGCAAACAGCACTGAATTATGTTTAATGAAAATCCTTGGATGTACATGAGACAACACTTTAATCATTAATGATCCTGTTTGAGATCCCAATCCAGATCCATGGACGGTAGTATGTACATATAAGAATCCTCGTCCTTTTTCAACGCAAACCAAACAGTTTTACTGTATGTTTATGGGAATGGGCGATCGTTCAATCATGCATGAAAAAGCCAGTGATCAACATCCCAGTTCATCCCAAAACCATGGAGTTGTGAGTCCTCAGGACACTGAACTGATGAATCATGAGTGATGCAAGTGTACAGTGACTGGTCCACCGTGCAAGTGAATAGTGTATGGTGCTGTTTGTGAGACAGAAGATACTAGATTAGGGTGTTAGATACTGCAATGAAGAAGAACCTAAGAACTGCCTAAGTAGACAGCTTTCCTCAAATAAGTTTTCAGAACTGTCCATTTTGAAAGCATGTGTTACAGTCACTGTATCCACGTGTGTCAGCAATTCAGGCCACACTGCTGTACAGACTGCACAGCTTTTGAATTGAATGGTAAATAAAATTGTTTCTTTCTCTGTGCAGTTTTTCCTCTTCCCGTCCAGCCCTTAACGTGGTGGTGTATCCGCTGCTGCACGAGGACCTGGGGATCGTAATCAAAGAGATGCCGCTCTGCCATTTGGATGAGATTACGCTCTTTAAGAGCCGTGTAGCTGAACAGCCCGCAGCTCCTGATGGTTCATGAGCTAATGATGAACTGCCACTGAGAAAGGTTTACAGAGATATAAAGGGATTTTTATACAGCGTTTTTATCCCATTGTATCAAATCAACTCAACATCTGTGCCAAAATCAGAATCTAGATAAAACAGCTGGTGCTCATAATATAAGCATGAACTTGCTTTATGTGTCGTTTGCAAAAAGCCATTTTGTAAATGCAACTTACAGAGCAGGAGGTTACAGCTGAATAAAAACCGATGAACTAAAAATACTGAACGTCAGTTTTCATCCTGAGATTCCACAAAGAAGGAGCGAAAAGTTAAACCTTTGTATTTTTTTTTAACTGGGATCTCAGATCACGATTAAATCGTGGCTGGTTCAAAACGTATAGTTTGTATAGTTTGTATGTAAATTAAATGAGACTTTATTTTAAAAATGTAATAAGGTTAAACCATTGCAGCTGCATCAACACTAAATACAATGTGTGCATAAGTTTGAATAAATACCTCCATGACCCATGCAATTAAAGTTCATTCCTCATCCAATTAATTATCACTTTAATAGTCATCTTTAACAGAGGTAAGAACAAATATGCTCATTAATGAAAATTTTTATTAGAACATATTTATGTTCATATTAATAATTTATATTTATGATTAATGTATTTGTCTTCATCACCATCTTGTGGCTCAGTTTAGTATTGCAAGAGTTTTTTTAATTTGGTACCACCACTTTTAGTGTCTGTTTAGTAGATACAACATAATGTATAAGTGTATAGATATATATATGTATATGGATCTTTATATACATTATCTACAGTTCAACCATTTTGGTCTTGACTGTCATTCTCTGAAGGAAGTTAAACTGCAAGTCCTTGCTTTAAAAATAATTTATTATACTCACCTCCTTTATTATGATCGGAAAACAAATCCCTCAACATGATGTCAAACTGATGCCCTCATTAAAATGAACAGAGTTTTTATATTTTATTTGTTTTTGTTTTAGGTGCTTTGCAGTTTGTGAGATGGCAGTGCTGCCAACTAACACCAATAAAGGAAGCTTGATTGTAAGAGTATCCATTTAACAAAAGGGTTTAGAAAAACATTAGAAAAGTCCTGAAAATGAAGGCAACCTGCTTTATTCACCAGTAGAAGTGTTTTTTTTAGCTCCGACACAGTGTTTAAGTATGAATGGGCACAATAACAGGTGATACCTCTGCAAAGTGTAATTATTCCTATCCCAGCAGTGTCATTGTGTTGTATTAATTTTAACACCACAATGACACTGCTGGGATAGGAATGATGTATGCACTGTAGTCCACAAAGGGATGTTGGTGGAAATGATATAATGCACAATATGTGGAGCAAAAAGGAGGTGTGTCCAAACTTTTGACTGGTTTTGTATATAAGCTGTTAATACAGGAACTGAACCAGCAGACTTTAAGAGACTTGGTGTGTTGTTCAAGCTGTGACTCAGGTAGAAACTGAGACTTTCCTCAAGTATTTGTACTTGTTACTTTTTTTTATTCAATGCAGCGAAACCTCATTTTTATCTTCATTTATATATTTGCTCTGCTTAGCTTTTTACAGTCTTATAATAACAAATAACACAATTTCTTTAATATTATTACTTAGTTCGTACCATAATTTTACTTTTGGTCTAATAGCTTCTCCTGTTTGTGAGATTTTCAGCAAAAAAAAAAAAAATTATTGAGTGTCCTTAAGGTTTGTCATGACTGCAGGCCTTGAGCACTTTTTTAAGAATTTGTCTTGTTTTTTTTATTTTATTGTCTTTTCAACAGATTCTTGTCTTCATGATGAACGTTTTTGCTGCAGTGCTGCTGCTGCTGCTGCTGCTGACTTTTTCAGATTGCCACAGTGAAGTTGTTATGAGTTTTACACAGAAATGCCCTCAGTTCTTTGCCACTCCTGATGGTGTCTTGTCTCCTCCAACCATATTTACAGGCAGGCAGTACAAACAGATCTGCCAAATTCGAGGCAACACTTATGAGTTTGCAACACTGTATGACACAGAAAACAGAATCCCTGTGTACTCAGCCTACAAGTTCACAGGTAATGGAGACTGTGGAGGCGAAACATCTCATGGTATATTGAACCTCAGGTAAGCTACTGTGTATTACATGATACTATTTTAATGTTTTTTTTTTTAATTAAAATACTTATTAATTAACGTTTTTGTACAGCTAGACGACCAGAATGAAGGTCCAAAGATGGATTTTAATAAAAAGAAATGTAAATTACACAATCAAGCTATGAACGCTGACTATAAAAGATCAGGTTATGATAGAGGGCATCTGGTTCCAGTGTACCATGCAAAAGAAAAATCCTGTGTTCTCGCTACGTTTACACTCACCAATGCTGCACCACAAGATCCTTATTTTAATAGTGTTCACTGGTGGAAGGCTGAGAGAAAAGTTGCTGAAGATCTAAAATCAGATTGTTTAAATAAATCTTACAGAGTATATATAGTTACAGGAGTGGTACCAGGGACAGAAAAGCTTCGTGATAGAGTTAATGTACCTTCTCATTTCTGGAGTGCATTTTGCTGCCTTGATAATAATTACACAGTAAAATTATCAGGTGGATTTTATGGACGGAATCAGAACAACTCTGTTACCTACATGAAACTGAAGAATCTCGAGAACGAACTGACTGCACTGTATCATAAAGGACCAAATGAAGACTTTAGTGTGTTTGATAAAAGATGCTATGTAAAAGGAAATGAGGCTGATATTTGGTTGTTAAATAAAAAGTGCGAAGATGAGGGTGGAGATTCTTCAGCTCGCAAAAGGGCTTTAAAATGTATTAATAAAAACACTGATGAAAAAAAAATCAGTAAGTGCATTGAAAGAAATTGTAACAGAAAAAATTAAGAAAACTACCGCGAATGACAGAGTGATAGACTTTAAACAGAATTCTGGCTTAAACATTGTCCACAGCATTTAAAACTAAATAAAATACAAATTGGCTTAAAGCTTAAAGATCTGATTTTACGCCTCGACATGTACAATCTTCAGGTGAGATAATTAGGACAGTTTACACTTTCACGTAGTCAAATGTTATTTGTTAAAGACAATTAGCTTAGAATTTATATCAAGGTAAACCTTTAATTAAACCTTCCTCTTAAACTGATTCTTTACAACGACTGTTGATTTAATTAAATAATCCATTAACTTTTAGCATGTTAAACTGCAGGAGGGGGACTGATGTAACAGCAGCAAATATAAAGTACTCTTCTCTTAATGTTTGTGATTCTGCATCTAATGCTTCTGGCTTTGTAATGTAATTATAAAATTAGATAATGATTAATTAAGGATTTTAAAGACTAAGTACAACTGTATAATTAAAATTCCCTCTTTATTTCAGCCTAATGCTTAAAAATGACTGTTCATTGTCTTTACTTAAAATTGATTCATAAGCAAATCTTGGCTTCTAGTCCACTTTGTTTTTGTGCCATTGCTTTATATTTAATAAATCTTGTAAAAAGATCAAATCTATGTATTCAGATTTTATTCTTTTGTATAAACTTTTTGGGTTTTGACGGGAAATGTGATGATGACTGAAGGCTGTTTTTTTCTTACTGCAAACTGCTGAAAGTAAAACAAACAAAAAAAGTTTATTATAGAACAAATACATTTATATGTGGTGGTAATTTACTGTCCTCAATTCATGCAATACACACAGAATAAAACACACAGAATATGAACATGGGGAGAAGACCAAACATTATTACAGTGAGATGGCAGTGCTGCCAACTAACACCAATAAAGGAATCTTGATTGTAAGAGTGTCCAACAAATAAAAGGGTTTATAAAAACATTAGAAAAGTCCTGAAAATGAAGACAACCTGCTTTATTCACCAGTAGAAGTGTTTTCAGCTCCGACACAGTGTTTAAGTATGAATGGGCACAATAACAGGTGATACCTCTGCAAAGTGGAACTTATATCATTTATCTTGTGGTCTGATTAGATTTTTTTTTATTTGTCAGCACAAAAACGACTTTCTCCTCGGTACTGCCTTCGTGTTAATTTCCGTTTGGATGTTGTTCATAGACTGTCAGTTGAGGTTTGGGGTTTGTGTGTGGTTTTCTAACAGACCAGTTTTGCTTGCTGTGTTTTTTTGTATTTTTCTGTATTGGGTTTACTGACTGTGTTCAATAAAAATAAATACTAACAGTGCAGTGAGCGGACGAGGTTGACGGTTGATCTGCATTTTTGTATGTTTAATGCTGAATGAAGAGTTTAGATTTTTTGACTTTGCAAGCATTTTGTTTTAAAAAATATTTTGTTGAGTTAAAACACGAAGAATAAAAGCACAAAAACACTTGTAACACTTAAAAGTCTCCACTTCAATTCCTGGTACCACCAAGTGTTCTGGTGCGGCGTTTCTTTGCAGGGATGGGTTCAATGTGGAGGACAAATTCCTCTGTGTATTATAAAATAGATTACTTTATTATTTTATTGATTTTGGTTAGTGCTTTAGCACGTTCGCCTCTCAGCACTAGGGTTTCCCGGTTCGAATCCCCATTTAGGTGGAGTTTCCATGTTGTCCCCGTGGGTTTCCTCCGGGTTCTCCGGTTTCCTCCCACAGTCCAACCCCCGCCCCCGTAACCCTAATATAGGATAAAGCTGAAGATAATGGATGGATGATTTTGCAACACCGCACTCCTGTCCAGCAGGTGGCACGTATTTTATCTTGTTGAAAAACGCCTTAGATAAAGAAGAAGAACAGGCCTGCTAATCAATGCCAGAAAAGACCTCCATCTGGCGAACGCTATTTAAAACCAACACACACTTTTTTTATTCTTTTATTTTATTTTTTTCTAAATGTAAGCTGTAATTAAACATATTGCGCAAACTGATCGCTGGGGTTAACTTTAAACCATGCTCCCATGTATGTAGATTTACGGTAGAGCCGTGTTACTAACATAAAACATTAAAAACGTTTTGCACCGGAATACCTCTGTGATCTTAAAGTAATTGAGCATGCTGCAATGTGTGCGATCTTTTAATTAATAAACTTAAATCATGTTTTTTTTGTTGTTGTTTTATTTGGCTTAAAGTTTACCGTAAATCACGTATTATATGAGGTCTACTATTTCCGACCTTCTAGTGTGCCTGCGTTGAGCGACATGTCATGTCTGGAGGTGAGGACAAACACGTGTGTGAGGTCGGGGGCTCTGACAGTCATGGCGTCGTCGTTGTCGGTTTTATTTATTCACATTAAAGACAGAAGGCTGAGCTGAAGGATGTGGCGCTCGGCTGCGTTTGGACTTCTGAAGGCCGTCGGCGGGAACGCGCAGCCTCGTGTGCGCGCCTGCGCGCGTCTCACTTCAAACGGACGCTTTGATGTTCGGAACCGCAGAGCATCTCCATCCCGGCCGCCTGAGTCTGCGGAACCAGAGAACCCGACGCCGGCCCACTGTGACGAAGACACGCATTTCGGTGGCTTCACCCGATCCTTCTCCTCCAGAACGAGCTTCATTAAAGCGGACCCGGAGATCCCGATAACCCCGATAACCGTGCCGGAGGTCGCAGAGGAACCGGAGGGACGCGGGGTCAGCTGGAGGACCGGACGCAGGAACACTCCGTACTGGTACCTGCTGCAGTGCAAAAAGCTCATCAAGAGGGACAATGTAAGGACTACATCATCTCTCTCATTATTAAATGTCTTGGTGATTATTTTTTAATTCCACTGTCATTAAACTTTTAAATCATCTATAGCTGAGACCTTTGGAAGTTACTAATTCTAGGATTTATCTCTGACCGGGGAGATTGTTATAGGCGCTGCTGGGCAGATACACCCAGAAATGGTGCCAATCTATTGCTGGGCACATTCACACAGACACACACACAAACACGCAATATATGGGGCAATTTGGAGCCTTCAATTTGGTCATTCATTGGTCATTTGGTCATTTATTAGACGCTTTCATCCAAAGCGACTTACAAGGGGAGCACAGGGTTCATCACAACGTCCCTGGAGCAATGAGGGTTAAGGGACTTGCTCAAAGACCCACACTGGTAACTTCAGTGGACCTGGGATTTTAACCCCCAACCTTCAGATTGAGAGCCCAACGCCCCAACCACTGAGATACCACGCCCTCTAATTTACTTTGAATCCATGTTTTTGGACTGTGGGTGGGAAACTGGAGAACCCAGAGGAAACCCACACGGACACGCGGAGAACATTGGAAACTCCACCCAGATTGGAATTCGAATCTGAATCCCAGCACAGATAGGAGAACATGCTAAGCCACCATCCCACCCTATATGTGTATTATTACATTATATTTGTATAAACATAATGACGTGTGTTTTTTGGTATATTTTCTTTAAGAACTCTGTTTCAATAAGAACAGTCTCTTTTAATTCAGATTTATTTGAAACCTGGCTCCTCTGTATTTCTTCTTTGCCATTTTGATGAGTGAGGTTCGGTGTGATGAAGCTTCTTTGAGACGCTCTCTCATTTGATTTAATGCGTCCCTGTCCTCTTCAGCTGGCTGAAGCGTTGGAGCTCTTTGAAAATGGCCTGCTGAAGGGTGAGAGACTGCAGCCCGAAGAGTACAACTACACGGTGCTCATCGGAGGATGTGGACGAGCAGGTTACATCAAAAAGGCGTTTAAACTCTACAATGATGTGAGTTACTCGCCGGTAATGGACTTCTTTGTATTTACACTGACTTGCCACTTTGTTAGGTAAACATTTGTGTTTCCACATTTGTGTTTATTGGATCATTCTCAGTCCCGCAGTCCAGGTCAGACTGGCATGTTTAAGGACTCCAGCAGCACTGCTGTGTTTGATCCACTTATACCAAGCGCAGCACACACTAACACACCACCGCCATGTTAGTCTGACTCTTTGAGAAGTGTGGGTCATTCCACATTCCTGTGCTGCTGCTTTATTCCATATCACACTGTTTATTTTTTTCCCAGATGAAGAAGAGAGGTTTAGAGCCATCGGGAGCCACTTACACTGCCCTGTTTAACGCCTGTGCCGAATCTCCATGGAAGCAGCCAGGCCTCGAGCATGCGCTGACGCTGCGCCAGGAACTGCGCAAGAAGAATCTTCCCCTCTGTGCCATTACCCAGCATGCAATGCTGAAAACACTGGCTCGCTCTGGAGACCTGAAGGCCTGCTTTCAAGTTCTGAGGGTATCATCTCTCAAATGCACTGTGCATATGTGTGTGTGTGTGTTTTAATGTAAAATCTTGTGTATGGTTGAGGTTTATGTTGGAGTGGTAGTCTTTTGACTAAGTCTTAACAAACTGAATGGATGTAAAGACCCCACAATGCAAAAAGTGTGTGTGTGTGTGTGTGTGTTAGGAGATGCTTCAGAATGGACAGCCCATCACACAGGAAACCTTTCATTATCTGTTAATGTGCTGTGTGGAGGACAAGCAACAAGGCTTCAAACTGTCTCTGCAGGTACACACACACACACACACACACACACACACAAATATCCAATCACATATACGCAATGAATAACCATTTTATTAGACACAATGTAAAGTTAATAAAGCTGTACAATTTTTTTTTTATACAAAGCGGCACGGTGGCTTAATGGTTGGCATGTTCTCCTCTCAGCATTAGGGATTCCCGTTTTGAATCCCCATCTGTGTGGAGTTTCCTTGTTCTCCCCGTGTCTGCGTGGGTTTCCTCCGGGTTCTCCGGTTTCCTCCCACAGTCCTAAAACATGGATCAAGTCAATTGAATTCTCAAAATTGCCCCATATAGAGTGTGTCTGTGTGAGTGAGTGTGTGCCCAGGGGTGGATTGGCGCCCTGTCCTGGGTCTATCTGCCCAGTCCCCGAAACGTCCCCCCCGCGACCTTAATATAGGACAAAGCGGAAGATAATAAATGAATGAATTTTTTTATACAAATTATTTTCGGAAACTTAACCACAAGAGGTCTGATTTATGTTTTACATAAAAAAAAAAATTACTAAATCGGTATTTCTTCATTACATTAAGAATGATTTCAACCTTCTCATCTGCAGGTGTGGCACCAGATGCTCAGCGCTGGCATAAAACCAGACCTCCAGAACTATAACATCCTCCTACGTACTGCAAGAGATTGTGGGATAGGAAACCCAGCCTTGGCTTCTGCAGTACTTTTAGGAGGGAAAAACGACTCCTCTTCACGTCTCACTTCTCACAGACGAGGAACAAGAGCTAGGCAGAAAGAAAATGTATCTCGCATGCCATTCGATGTAGATGCATTTGAGTTCTGTCTCTTTAGAGACGTTTCTGCGCAAGGCCAGGCCCAGGTTGAAAGTGGCTCCACTAAACTGTCTGATACAGAGGAGACTCAGCTGGTTCCTTTATCTCCCACCAGTGAACTGTCTGGCTCAACACGCTGTCAATCAAAAGAATTACAAATGTCCCACCTCCCAAACCTGCTGGATCCGAGTTCCTTTCACCCTGGGGTGGTTGCCTTGGGGCCAGCCGACTCTCCTTCTGACAGGTTGGCGCTGATCGGTGATCTTGATGGCTTTTTAGACAACCTGTCAAGCAATGGCTTGAAGCCCACTATTAAGACCCTCACACTGCTGGCAGACATGGTGAAACCAAGCAGCGGGTCAGTTCAAAGTTTGGTGGAAGGGGCCACTCAGGCTGGGGTGAAACTGGATGTGGCATTCTTTAATACTCTTATCAGAAGTGCTACCAAAGCTGGAGATCTGAAAGGAGCAAAGGTAAGGCCATGGGGTATTTTTTTTGAATGGATGGTGGATGAAATTTTAATTTGTTAGCGATTAAAGTCTGGTTGTAAAATTCTAGCTGTTGCAGTACATCACATCTTTCTCTTTTTCTCTGTATTAGGCTGTGAAGGTGGTGATGCTGGACAGGAAATTACAACCAGACACTCAGACATATTGTGGCCTTGCTTTGGCCTGCAAGAATAAGAACTATGCTCTAAAGCTTCTGTCAGACATGGAGGTCTGAACATCTCAGTCACCTGTAAATGATTTAAAGTTAATTGTATGACCATTTATTTATTAGTTTTTTTTTATTGTTGTTTTTTTCGTCAGACTTGTGGAGTTTCACCGAACGCTCATGTATTCAGTGCTCTAATTGGACAGGCGACCCGACGATTAGACTTTGCATATCTGCACCAACTGCTGCACCAAATGACCCGTCTGCAGGTTCCTCCCAATGAGGTCATCATTCGGCAGCTAGAGTTTGCCACGCAGTATCCACCGAACTACAATCAGGTTAGTTTCATCTCCATCTCTTACTGTGCCCTATTGAAAGAAGCAAAATCTATAGATCTGCTTTGTTTATGCAAATTTTTAACATCTGAAGAGGACAAAACTTACTACATGAAGTTTGTAGTTCTACAGTTACAGATTTTTTTTTTATTATTATTTAATCCCATCTACATGTATACAGGTCCAACCTACTTGCGTTAACAACTCTGATTCTGTTTGTTGTTAATACTTATGTAGTTCAAGTCGAAGAACAAATATTTGGAGAAAATTGACGGCTTCCGTGGATTCTACAAGCAGTGGCTGGAATTCATGCCCGCTCAGGAGACTCCTCACCCATGGGAGAAATACCGCCATCCCAAAGTGAAGGCAGAGCAACCCGATGGTCACAAAACAACAACAGAACAGTCATTAGATTCATTAAACTAGTTAACCGAATTCTTGTAGTCGTTCTGGAGCTGATTGATATCTTGAGTCTCGTGATTTCAGATTTGACATTCTGTACTAATTATGTTCATAAACACATGGAAACTTGTAGAGCACCTGAGTCTTTGTCTTTTCACCCCAAAACCATGGAAAGAATGAGAGGATGACTGACCCAAAATGTGCAGGAACAACAGATACTGTCTCTGATTTTACATCTACAAGGTGAAACAATAGGGCGGCACAGTGGCTTTGTGGTTAGCACGTTCGCCTCTCAGCACTGGGGATCCAGGTTCGAATCCCAAATGTGGGTGGAGTTTCCATGTTCTCCACATGTCCGTGTGGGCTTCCTCCAGATTCTTTGGTTTCCTCCCACAGCCAAGAAACATGGATTCATGGTTAATTGAATGCTCTAATTGGCCCCATGCAAAGTGTGCTTGTCTTTGTGGATGAGTTGTGTGTGCCCAGCAATGGATTGGCACCGTGTCCCAGATGTATCTGCCCTGCCCTTAAAACATTGTTCTGGGCATGGGGAATACCCTCCCACACAACCCTAATGGAGTATTAAGTGGAAGATGATGAATGAAAAAAAAGGTTAAACAATAAGATGCAGGTGGCTTAGTGTTTAGCACGTTTGCCTTTCAAAGAGTTTCCTCCGGGTTCCTCCCACAGTCTAAAAACATGGATCAAGGTCAATTGAATTCTCCAAATTACCCCATGTAGAGTATGTTATGTTTGTGTGTGTGCCCAGAGATAAATTGGCGCCCTGTCCTGGGTGTATCTGCCCAGTGCCCGAAACATTCTCCCCTGGAGGGGCATAGGGAACCCCCGCGACCCTAGTAGAGGATAAAGTGGAAGATAATGGATGGATGGAATAAGACATTAGGTCTGCAGCAGCACTGCTGTGTCTGAACCATAGTTTTGTGGTGCTGCACTGCCGCCTTCTGTTCACAGTGAGGTAATGCACACTCCTTATTTATGAGGCCCAGTTTGATGTCGCAGGGTGACCAACCACCGAGAACTGCCCCGTTATTGAGCGCCGGGTGGCGTTGAGAATTTATTTAAGTATATAATAAAATAAGTTTATTCCGTGACTCGCCAACGATTGGCCCCCGGCGCACGTGTCGGTGCGTCGCACGCATGCGCACCTGTGAAATCTGATGACGGTAACGGGGAGTTTGTTTAGCCTCGCGCTCCGGGACGCTTCGGATTAACTTCGTTTGGTGGAACTGAGCGGCGGCGGCGGGGTTTCTCACCGCGACGCCACGCCGCTGGAGACGGTTTTTGTTGAACGAGGCGCGGAGTCGTGCGTTTTGTCGGCAGCGCTGATTATTCATCCCGCGTTGACGCGACGTTAGCAGAGATAGCAACTCTGATTTGAACTAAACCAAAGGCTGCCTTTTGAGTTCCCCCGAGGTCACGAACAGGCCACATATTTTGGGGCTTTTTTTTTAAACGCTTAAAGCGATTCCCGGCGCCGGTGGGGCGGATATTGGACGTTTTGGGGCTAAATCGTTTGCACGTAGCCTTTAGCTTAGCATAGCGGCGCGGCTCGCGCTCAGCGTGCCGTCAGTCACGTCCCCCCCTACAACGCCGGGGCGCGCGCGTTTACGTGCAGCTGAATTAGCCGTAAATTCCATCCTACTGAGCTTTTTTTTGTTTTTTTTTTAAAGTTAGACATTTCTCCTTAATACAACATTTAGTGCCGCGGCTTTTAGAAGTGAGATCGCCTCCAAATAGGCTTGATTTGTCTAAACTACACGAAACCGCGCGTGCCGAAAGAGGAGCTTTGTGACGTCATAAGCGCGGATAACGTCGGTGAGGATTTGCGGAGCGTAAACGCGTGGGGCGGGGCGGGGAGGGGGGGGCAGAGCCGCGCCACAGAAGATAGACGCGTAGTTTTACCATGGGCACCTGAAAAAAACAACAAAAAAAACAACAACTTTCCGTGAACGACTCGTTAGGAACTTGGGAAGGAATCATGTCGTCGAGCGGTTTCGCGGACCTGCGGGAGAAGCTGAGGTCGATGACCCCGCATCGAGAGAACGACAAACTCGGAGACGTCTCCGCTGCGAAGAAGCGCAAGCGGCAGCACTCCGGGGACGAGCTGCGCCTGCAGGAGGAGCTGCAGGAGTCCGTGGCACTCAAGGTGAGCCTGCAGGTGTGAACCCGCCCACCTGAAATACCACCGTCATCAGACTCATCCATTTCTGAAATAAGACGGGATAAGCCTAATAGAACGCTATATACACATCCATCCATCCCTTATCTTCCGCTTTGTCCTCTAATAGGGTTCCCCATGCCCATCCAGGGGAGAAAGTTTTCAGTAGCTGGGCAAATACACCCAGGACAGGGTACCAATCTATCGCTGGGCATACTCACTCACTCACACGGACACACACACTCTATAATGGGGTAATTTGGAGAATTCAATCGAATGTTTTTGGACTGTGGGAGGAAACCAGTGAACCCGGAGGAAACCCACGCGGACATGGGGAGAACATGGAAACTCCACCCAGATGGGGATTTGAACCGGGAATCCCTAGTGCTGAGAGGCGAGCGTGCTAACCACTAAGCCACCGTGCAGCAACTGTGAGAAGCACTGCTGTAAATGTTTGGAAGCCTCACTCTATATATTTTGCTACCAGGTGAAAAGCGGCATCAAACAGGCCTGCATCTTCACCCCTGAGGAATGTGTACGCATTGAGTCCAAGATCGACGAGGTGGTTGCCAAAGCAGACCGAGGTCTCTACCGCGAACACACCGTGGACCGAGCGCCGCTGCGAAACAAGTACTTCTTCGGCGAGGGCTACACCTACGGTGCACAGCTGGAGAAACGAGGGCCCGGTCAGGAACGTCTCTACTCCAAGGGCGAGGTCGACGAGATCCCAGGCTGGGTGCACGAGCTGGTCATCAGCCGCCTGGTGGAGCAGGGCCTCCTCTCAGAAGGCTTTGTGAACAGTGCAGTGATCAACGACTACCAGCCTGGCGGCTGCATCGTGTCGCACGTCGACCCCATTCACATCTTCGAGCGGCCCATCATCTCCGTTTCGTTTTTCAGCGACAGCGCACTCTGTTTTGGGTGCAAATTTCAGTTCAAGCCGATCCGCGTATCTGAGCCTGTGCTTTGTCTGCCTGTGAGGCGTGGCAGCGTCACCATGCTCAGGTTGGTGGATTAACCCTTACATGTTATATACAAAAAAATGGCCTTCCCCAAACTGTTCCAATGAAGATGCATAGCTATAATACTGTGGCAAAGAAACCAAATAAATCACCTGATTATCATATTGTTTCCCAATACTTTTCTGCATATAATGTAACGTTGAGACTGAATAAAGTTATTGATTCATAGTAAAAGAAGAATGAGCCTGTAAGTAAATGCAGATATATATTAGCTATTGTGAGGGAATATTTGTTAATTTATATTCCTGACTATTTTGCAGTGGCTATGCTGCTGATGAAATCACCCACTGCATCCGGCCTCAGGACATCAAGCACAGGAGAGCAGTCATCATTCTCCGAAAGTGAGTTACTGATTGAAGCAGGGTTTTATTAAATTAATTACAGGATTAACAGTATTCAGCCAAAAGTCTTATGGGATGAATTGGATCTTTAATCATGAGCCAGGCCTCTAGATATTTTGGTTTGTGCATCAATAAAAGTTTTATGCATTCTAAATCCAGTAAAAAGACTGTGTCAATGTGGCCTACGGTGTTAAACACCATACACACCAGCAGTTACGTGATGGTGGCTCATAAGCGGTTCTGCTTAAGCTGCTCAGGATCTGTTACCATATATAAAAAGTTACTCTCTGTTTTTCAGGACGAGACCCAGTGCACCTCGCCTGGAGACGATATCGCCGATCGCTGATCGCTCCGATTCTCCTGTAGAGAGACGTCCCACGCTGAAGGGTAAACGCTCGCACCGCAAAGCCGATCCTGATGCTGCTCATAGGTATGAACATGTATGCACAACACCACATTATATTACCAAATAAATGTAAAATGATTTTTAAGACTTATGACCGTGTTTAAAAGTTTACATATACGTCGCATGCCGTTATACTGTATGTCAGTAGAAGCTTGATGTTCAGTCTCTCTGATATTTTGTTCAGGCCTCGTGTTTTAGAAATGGATAAGGAACAGCACAGACGATCACTCCTTTCAAACCAGAGCCATCACGACGACGGTGCCGAGAACTCCTGGAGGAGCGTCGAGGTCACGTCGCACTCCTCACACTCACAACACAGCCGCGGCCACACGCCCACACGCCAGGTCAAGATGAGGCGCCACTGAGGGCGACAACAATCCGACAATAAACTCTGGTGTAGCTCAACTGTTTTTGACAAATGTGACCAGTGTTTGTTTTTTTTTTAAGGCTTGAAACGTTCTTTAAAGCTGCTTTACTGAACGTTTAGCGAGGACACATCACAGAAGCTCTTACCCTGTTTCACTTTAATCACCAGGTCGCTGGTGAGGATGGAATGATGCTGGTCTCTCAGGTGTGTTATTTATGTTTAGTAGAAACGAGTGGAAGTCAGTGATGCCATTCTGGATTTGTTTGCTCCGGACTTCGCGTAGCATTGTTGTCTGTGGATTTCTGCAGCAGCACAATCAAAGAAGGAAGAGGTGTTTTGAAGGTTTATTTCTGAATCTTAGTTCCCATTCAACCTGCTAAAAATCATCCATTGATCCCTGTGTTAAGTAAGGAGAATAGTTTTCTATGCTAGCACCTTAAGTGAGAAATAAGAAGTCAGTAAGTATTACCACAGAGTTTATTTATACTTGTGGAAAAAATCCCACTTATTTGAAGTTATATACAGAATAAGGCTAAGTGGCCATGTTTTCCGTCTACATTTTCTCTCTGTTGGGTCAAACAAAACCAGATGGCTGTGTTATCAGAATGGAAGTTGATCTAAGAAGCACCGCTGCTTAACAGTGTGGTCAAAAGGATGGATAAAAGCCAGTCATTAAATGACTGATTGTACAGATAGATCCCTTTATGCTCATTAAAACTTTTACACTGAAGGTTTTCACAAGTCTTTCATTAGTTTGACTGCGTTTCATGTCTTAAGATGACTAATAATGGTCATGTGAAGAAAGTCAAAGACCGACCCGTAAACCTGCAAAATTAAACTTAATTTCTCAACACAAGGGAAAAAAGTATTTTGTGATGTGCAACGTTGTCCAACCTGTGACTCGTTGTAGTCACATGGGTATTTTTGCAAAGCTGTACGGACCTTCAAAAAAACTTGAGCGTCAAAAGACACTATATAAAAGTTTTAAATATGGAAACGTGTTTTTTTTTGTCTCAGAGTGTGCATGTGACGTGTGAGCGAGTGCATTTCTTTGAAGGGTTTGTAAAACAAATCAAAGCTAAATAAAATAACATCATAAACTCAGAATTGGAGCAAACGGCTGATATGGCATACGAGACGTTTAGATTTTTTTTTAACATCACTCAGCACTTCATCAGAGACTGATAATGGATAGAGCTTAAACTGTTGGAGCCCATACACCTCAAGGTTTGATGTCTTAAGTGCAACAATTAAATTTTTTTAAACCTACTGTCTATAAGCAATAATATTAATTCCACTTAGCTACTATAACTATAGGAGTGTAGGACTTATCAATTAGTTCAGACAGAGAAGGATGTTTGTCATTCAGTTTCTAAATTTTTGCATAGGGAACAATTAATAAATCTACATAAGAACTGTGGCTTAAATGATGTCTTTTGGTCGTTTATAACACAATAGATGCATTTTCCCCATTTTTAAAAATAATTTTCTTAAAGCTTTGGATACTGGCACTTGCTGTTTAAAGGCAGGGTTGCTGTTGGAAATATACAACTGTTGTAATTTTTTTTAAAGAACTAGGCGTGGCCTTTCATTAAAACTGTCGTCACATAGCTAAAAGCATGTTTTTCGTTTTAGTATGCAGCAAAATATTCATTAATGCCACTAAAAAATATTACTTTCAAAACCCGAAGAACGAGGTGTTGGTTCACATACTTTGGTTATTTATGGAGTAATTTACTGAGTAATGTGCGTCAGGGCGGAATTGTGGCTTAGTGGTTAGCACGTTCGCCTCTCAGCACTAGGGATTCCCGGTTCGAATCCCCATCTGGGTGGAGTTTCCATGTTCTCCCCGTGTCTGCGTGGGTTTCCTCCGGGTTCTCCGGTTTCCTCCCACAGTCCAAAAACATGGATCAAGTCAACTGAGTTCTCCAAATTGCCCCATATAGAGTGTGTCTGTGTGAGTGAGTGTGTGCCCAGCGATGGATTGGCGCCCTGTCCTGGGTGTATTTGCCCAGTGCCCGAGACGTTCTCCCCTGGATGGGCATGGGGAACCCCCCCACGACCCTAATATAGGATACAGCGGAAGATAATGAATGAATGTGCGTCAGTCGTGTGACAAGTCAATTACCTGCTTAATATCGGCACATTTATACTTGTATGGACACTTTAAAAAATGTTCGAGACAACGTAACTACATTTATTTGTGATTTTAAATACCCACGCTAATTATATAGCCGAACATGTTATTTTACATGTATTTTTAAATCCGGCTCTTTCTTCTTCCTATTGGTCGACAGACACGCCAAACACAGAGTCGCATCCAATCAGCATCGAGCAAAGAAAACTCGACTATTCAGCAAAAACAAAGCTTTGCTGTGGCCTCAGAAAAAATGTTGTCGAACTTTCAATTTTTACTTTTATTTTTCGGGAATAAAAAACAAGCGGCGAACTTTGTAAAATCTAGAATGTACAAATAACAAGGAAATACAAAAGGACATAAGCGGTAAGGACGCGGTTGCTCTGTGAGCTAGCCGAGGCTAACGACAGCAAAACCAGGTGACGAGTTTTTTTTTTTGCACTTCGATCCGTTCGGGATTAAACATTTATCTAACTTAACATTCATTTTTATTACTAATTATGTCACGTCGGGTATCAATTTATATTTTAAACAATACACGCTTCGTGACAAACCGCTTATTGTGTGGAAGTTTCATGTACTTATCGAGAAACTAGCCTACTGTATTTATCCATACTATCCAGAACTGTAGTACAGTAGTATGCAGTTCGGTTCGAGTTCGTCTGTACAGTGGACATGTCTAATGTCGGTGGTAACACGTTGGCCAAAATTAATTTCCTCAGTACTCGGTATATATTTATGGTTATTGTTTATAAGAGATTCCACATTAAAACCTATGAAACCTAAGGCTATAGAGGAGCTATGTTGTTCTGCCACCAGTCTATCAATAAAATTGATTAAAGGTCTTTAGAATGAATTGGGGCGGCACGGTGGCTTAGTGGTTGGCATGTTCTCCTCTCAGCACTAGGGATTCCCGGTTCGAATCCCTATCTGGGTGGAGTTTCCATATTCTCCCTGTGTCTGCGTGAGTTTCCTCCGGGTTCTCCGGTTTCCTCACACAGTCCAAAAACATAGATCTAGTCAATTGAGTTCTCCAAGTTGCCCCATATAGAGTGTTTCTGTGTGAGAGAGTGTGTGCCCAGCGATAGACCGGCGTCCTGTCCTGGGTGTATCTGCCCAGTGCCCGAGACCTTCTCCCCTGGATGGGCATGGGGACCCCCCCCTCCCCCCGCGACCCTAATATTGGATAAAGCGGAAGATAATGGATGGATGGATGGAGAATGAATTGGAACAGCGGTTGTAAGGCAAGGCATTCGAACCATCAGTGCTGAGCTGAGTTAAATGATCTGTGAGCTTACATAGTCATATATATATATTCATTCATTATCTTCCGCTTTATCCTCTATTACGGTCGCGGTGGGGTTCCCCATGCCTATACAGGGGAGAAAGTTTCGGGCGCTGGGCAGATAGACCCAGGACAGGGTGCCAACCTATTGCTGGGCACACACTCACTCACACAGACACACACTATATGGGGCAATTTGGAGAACTCACTTGACTTGATCCATGTTTTTGGACTGTGGGAGGAAACCGGAGAACCCAGAGGAAACCCACACAGACACGGGGAGAACATGGAAACTCCACCGAGATGAGGATTCGAACCGGGAATCCCTAGCGCTGAGAGGCGAACGTGCTAACCACTAAGCCACCTCAGATATATATAAAAATAAATTTGGACGTTTACAAAGTCTATATGTATGGCAAGTGGACATAAAGAATAGATAAAAGTAGGTTAATCTAATAAAATGGCGACTAATCTAATCTACATTGGCGTCTTCACTGCCTCAGATATTCACACACAATAATAAGGCTGAGACATATTTTGCACAAGCTCACAGATGCAAATAAGTATTTAAAGTCAGGTAAATGTATATTCATGAGTGTCTCTGGGTGTGAGGACATAAACCTGTGTTAAGAAAGAGACAGACATGTCTGTAAAAGTGTGGGTCATAGGCATAATGATTTCTTTACAGCATGAATGTTTTATGTTCAGCTGTGTTACAGTCCTAATGTAAAACTAGTGCAAATTAAAACATTAAATTAATGAATGACTTGACCTGCTCACTAAATCATTATCTTTCGCTTTATCCTATATAAGAGTCGCGGGGGGGGGGGGGGCCCCCCCCCCCCCCCCCCCCCCCCCCCCCCCCCCCCCCCCCCCCCCCCCCCCCCCCCCCCCCCCCCCCCCCCCCCCCCCCCCCCCCCCCCCCCCCCCCCCCACCTAGATGGGGATTCGAACCGGGAATCCCTAGCGCTGAGAGGAGAACGTGCTAAACCACTAAGCCACCGTTCCACCCATTAAGAAGAATGATGATGAAAATAAGTGTATCACAAGGGACACTTTAATCTGATCTGCGGTACATCTGCTGTTCTCAGGGTCAGAGTTCAGATAGAAATTGATTGAGATCAGTTTGAGTTCAGCCTGAGATTGAATCGCAGGGTAAAGTTAAAACCAGCTTGTGCAGAAGAGCAATGCTTTTTTTAGGTTTGACTATTTTTACCCAGCGCCAGGAACAGGTGTAGCCTAATTTAACAGCTGACCACTTGGGCTGACCATCATGGACGTGATCACCGGTCACACACATCAATGTGTTTGTACATCAGGTTGATGTGTGAAGTAGGAGGGCATTTTAAATTTGTCTGAACTTACCAACATGTGTTCTTACCTAAGGGTGAGTTTAATATGTAATAGAAACCGCATGAGGATGAATCTTCTTTTGAATACTAAGTCTAATACTTTCCTCCTGTTTGGTAAAGGAAGTGAGTGTGTTGTACAGACTGAAATCACACTCAAAACAACACATGTGATCTTCATTTAGATCAGAGCTGACTGATTACAGCAAAAGATGATGCCTTACATGTGTTTTTTTTTTTAACAATACAATGATCTGTATATGTTTTAAACATTTGATTCGTTTTTTTCAGGCAAGAAAATGTATTATTCAAACAAAAGACGGGGAGAAGACGGCATCACAGCCATCATCGACTTCCTGCTGTCGAACGCCCGGTTGGTGCTTGGGGTGGGTGGAGTCGCTGTGCTGGGAATCGCTACACTAGCTGTGAAAAAGGTGCTGAAGCTGTTTCAATGATCTAATCAAAACCTTCGGGTGTATACATTATATGTAATGGGACATCTGAGCATTACTTGTACTGAAGCTTCTACATGACAACTTTCACTCTTCTAGAATGAAATTCTACATGATACTTACTCAAATGTGACTTTAGTGAACTTTTCACAAATTGTTCCCATGAAGTTGAAAGCATGTAGTTGTCCAGAATGCATTCTTCATGCACAAATTGACATTTAACATAGCAACCACATGGCAACACTTTAGTAAGCACACAGCATCACTACATCGAGGATGAAAGCTATTTTATAAAAAGAATGCTTTATTACGCGGCACGGTGGCTTAGTGGTTTAGCATGTTCTCCTCTCAGCGCTAGGGATTCCCGGTTCGAATCCCCATCTGGGTGGAGTTTCCATGTTCTCCCCGTGTCTGTGTGGGTTTCCTCCGGGTTCTTCGGTTTCCTCCCACAGTCCAAAAACATGGATCCATGGACCCATGTAGAGTGTGTCTGTGTGAGTGAGTGTGTGTCCAGCGATAGATTGTCACCCTGTCCTGGGTGTATCTTTCACTTTCAAATAATCCTGCTTTTAATGATCGCTTTGAAGTTTAATAACAGTATCACAAAGAAAAGATATTTTTTAATTACAAGAATAAAAATGTAAAGACAAGAGTAAACAGTTCTCATAAATTTATAATAAGAAGTAAATTAAGTGAATTCAGTAAGAATCATTTTTAATTTTGGGACAGCTTATAGAACGCGCTGGTCGGCCTCCCGATGATGAGAAACCTGATAAGAAGAAGACGGACAGCTGGGAGGAGCTTAACCCGGTCGGATCCCCTAAACTGCGTCAGAAGCGCATCGAGGGTTTGGTGATGAAACAGATCACTGCTGCAACAAAGAAAGGTAGATGCATATGTTTATTAATGGTAATATCTCAGACAGGCGGCACGGTGGCTTAGTGGTTTAGCACATTCGCCTCTCAGCCCTAGGGATTACCGGTTCGAATTCCCATCTGGGTGAAGTTTCCATGTTCTCCCCGTGTCCGCATGGGTCTCCTCCGGGTTTTCCAGTTTCCTCCCACAGTCCAAAAACATGGATCAAGTCAATTGAGTTCTCGAAATTGCCCCATATAGAGTGTGTGAGTGTGTGCCCAGCGATAGATTGGTGCCCTGTACTGGGTCCATCTGCCCAGCGCCCGAAACGTTCCCCCCTGGATGGGCATGGGGAACCCCCCCGCGACCCTAATAGAGGACAAAGCGGAAGATAATGAATGAATGAATGAATATCTCAGACTCAGTTATTGTGGTCAGACAATAATTACTATCATTAGTCTGACTAAATTAAACCTGAATTGAATAATTAAGAGGCTGGTTCATATAGTGTAGTTCTTATAAAGTTTGGAGAAAGAGTTTTTTGTTTGATGTGCAGCAACTAGAAATTATTATAGTTCTTAGAACCTCCTTGATCTGTTCCTTGTGTTCCTTCCGGTGGCTGCTGTTTTTTTCTGTAGATAGTAACCATCATGTAAATTTATCATTTGTCCAAACGCAGGTTTACAGTCGATTTTGAGTCAGTCATCAAGTAACTGCTTGATTTGAGATTTTGCAGTTGTTTAAAGCTCAGTGTGATTTTTTTTTCTTGTGTTTATAGCAGACCTATCACAGCCCCCGCCTCACAGCGAGTCCGAACCCGAGCGAGTCGTGGCGGCGCCGGGACCGGCTCCTTCACGCAGGAGATTAGACTTATGCGTGTTGTCTTTCCCTGAGAAGCTGGAGCAGTATTACCACACACGTGTGTGTCTGTCACCAAGCGAGGTGTCCAGAGCCCAGCAGAGAGCGCTGGATATCGCCACTGAGATCCAGGCCTTCCTGCGCTCTAAACATCCCGACATGCCGCTGGGTGACATGACATTGGCAGGTTCGCTGCTGGACGACCTGCAGGTGGTCAAAGCTGATCACGCCTCACTGCTCGTGCCTCTGCAGGTAAGGCACTAAGTGTGTCTTTTGTACCTGTTATGAATACCGTATTTTCCGGACTAGAAGGTGCACCTTAAAGCTTAAAATTTTCCCAGAAATCGGACGTGTGCCTTATAATCCGGTGCGCCTTATACGTGTACTGAGTTCCTAATTCTATAAAAGTGTTGTTGTGCGAGCGGGTGGTTTTTTCCACACATCGCCGCCCTGCTGATCTGTGACTCCATGCGCGCTCATCTCACAGAAAAGCAGAGTGGAGAAAATTAATTCGGAGCTCGCCGTCATTCCGGGAGGATTAAATAAAGAACTCCGACCGCTGGACATTGGCGTAAACAGGGCGTTTAAAATAAAGTTGCGGGCGGCGTGGGAGCGGATGATAGACGGCGAACACACCTTTACTAAAACTCAGGCGGCGGCGGGCGAGTTACGCCAGCGTCTGTGAATGGATTGTGGAAGCCTGGGCTGAGGTTTCTGCTGTGACCGTCGACCAAACTTTCACGAAAGCCGGCATCATTGCTGAACAGCCGCCTGGTGACGAGACTCAGACATTGATGAGAGGGACACCGGAGTGCTCGATAGTGAAACAGCTTTTTAATTCAGACACAGAAGACGAGGACTTTGATTTGTGGGAGAAGATTAAAATAATGTGTGTTTTGTCAAGTAGTAGAATAAACTTCAATTATAAATCAGCGTTTTACATCCTTTACTTTTCTTGTAGATCGTATGTTTTAGCAAGTGCCTTATAATACGCTGCCGTACAGAATAAGTACCGTACAGAAATAGAGTCCCTAATTCAGACTGCGCCTTATAGTACGGTGCACCTTATGGTCCAGAAAATACGGTATATCTCCTGCCAAACTATTGGCGTAATTATTACACGCTTTTGTTTGGCACCAACGTTTATGCCAATTTTATGGCGATGATTAATGAGCATTTCCCAAATTTGGTTCGTTTTTGAATACTAATGATCTGAAATGAAAGCTTAGTGTGGCACGTGCATGTGTGTGAGCCTCACATATGAACAGTCCAGTTGTTGTTGGTCCTTTAGTGGACATTTAAGTGACTACAACTTAATTGTGTTATAAACACAGGACGCAGAACCTTGTCATCACAAGCTTTATACTTGCAACCAATCATGTTAGGTTTGAACATAAAGTATTTTTCTTTTTTGTAAATCCTTTCAGCTTGAGCCCACCTTGTGGACGCCAATAGCCGGAGAGGACACGTTTCTGGGTCACCCTCAATACTGCATGCTGCGCCGTGAAAACCTTGAGTATTTCCCGCGTGGGCGGAGCTACTGGGATCGGCACCTGTTGGGCGGATACCTGTCGTCTCGTTTGGTTGCTGAACAACTGGGCAAGTCCATTATGGAGTCAATGAATTGGCCGTCGTTGAGCGGCACCCTGGAGTGCGAGGTGCGCCCGGTGCTTGGGTCTCCGGCGCTAAAACTGGAGATTAAGGGTCTGAGTGAACAGAATACAGAAGAGGATCAGCTGTTCATCAGCATCATGCCAACTGTGCGTCTGAGAGAGATGGCGCTGACGGCGCAGCCGGAAATCACTGGGTCCTTCGACTACGTGTGGTACCAGAGCCTGTACACCCGCGAGACCACCCGATTGGCCGCCCTCGACCAGTCAGACGGGGCACCGGAGATCAGGCGGAAGTGTCTGAAAACACTGAAAGCCGTGTGCCGGAACTGTCCCGCCCTCCACAAACTGACAGGTACACAGCTCAGCAACGTGATTTTGCACATGAGCGAGAGGGAGTCTGATTGGTCGGAGTCTGTTTTCGCTGAAAGATTCCAGCAAGCCATCACCGAACTGATTGGATACCTGGAGACAGGCGTCCTTCCGAGTTATTTTAAACCTGCTGTCAACCTGCTGCAGGGTTTCAGTGAGGACGACATAGACGAGATGGGCTTCATGCTGTACTGTGCCGTCAGCGAGCCGGAGATATTACTAATTTAATGACTCGGCACTAAAATAATGCCTTCATGCACCACGTTCTCCTCCTCTGTTCCAGACTGGGGTGTTAGTGAATCATAACGTGTACTACAGCAGTGACACACACACACACCATGCACTTTATTATGAACACTATGCCAATCTGACGTGGTCTTCTGCTGTTGTAGCCTATTCGCTTCAAAGTTTGACGTGTTATTCTGGATGTTTTTACTTTAATGCACCATTATTGAGGAATTGAAACAGCAGTGTGAGGTCACATTTGCTCTGATGGTGGTGCTGCTGCATTCGAAGAATCAATAGTAGTACTTCACTGAATGCTTGATTTTGTCTTTAGTTCTACCAAATAATAAAGTCTGTAATACTGAGTGTAATATGAGCTTTGAATGATTCTCAGGTTCTGCATGTCTGAGGTGATGTGTGCTTTCATGAAACATCAATTTACACTCTGACCCGGTATGAGAACATCAGTACCAAAAATGGAACAATTTAAAGAACCCACTGAATAAAAGTGTACTTTACAGTTTCTCACAGCGAGCAAAGGGTGAGGTGTAATTGAAATAATCCCAAAACATGAAAGTGGTTCAAATTAAAACTCAAATACATTTCCCATGAAAGGTTTGTGACCAGTTTCATGTCCATTTAAATAATCGGTACAGAGTCCATGCTCCATGTGTTCAGACTTGTAGGATCCTGGAGTAGTTCTCATTATGCAGTCCTGCTCTTTTCCATGTCCTCCAGTTCCATTCCTTCACAGTAGGAGCGAGAACGAGAGGATTTTATCTAAAGTGGACAAAAACATCTATACGTAAATATACACATACATATGCACACACACAGTTTCATAGAACACCATATTTTTGCATATATGCACACACAAATACACACTCACACACACGGTTCACTGCAGCATGTTTAATGAAAAGCTCAGTGGACAGGGTGTTGGGCTGTCAATCTGAAGGTTGGGGTTTAAATCCCAGGTCCACTGAAGTTACCAGTGTGGGTCCTTGAGTAAGACCCTTAACCCTCATTGCTCCAGGGATGTTGTGATGAACCCTGTGCTCACCTTGTAAGTCGCTTTGGATAAAAGCGGCCAATAAATGACCAAATGTAAATGTAAAATAAATAATAAATAAATGACAAAATGTAATGTAACATTGCATCAATTGCCCCGATGTGCAGTACTCAATACATCAGATTGATTCATCAGTTTCCAACCAGCACCCACCAAATACAAACTCTAAAAACACAAATGATGACACAATGATAAAGCAAGTAAAAGCTTTATGATTTGCAGACTTTGCTTTATCTTTTATGCGATGGCCAAATGCTTTCATCAAACTGTACAAACTTTGAGGCCTCCCAACGGTCTTAAATGTGTATGAATAAAGAAATAAGACACAAGAGGGCGCTGTTAGGTTACACCACGTTCCTGTGAGTTATTCATAATACACAACCTCTCATGCTTTATTGCTTTTGTAAAACGCAAACACGCTACAATTAAAATAAAAACAATGAGTCATAAATCCATTTATTGAAATCAAAATCAATACTAATCTGGTCTTCCGTGACGTAATCTAGGCCCGTTTTTAAAGTGAACACTGTAGTAACAGGGTACCAGTTCAAACACTGCCATCTAGTGGCCAAATTACAGAACAGTTTATAACATCAATTGCAACAGGATTTGTGTTCTTCAGCAATTGGCTTGCTGTTTGTATTAATCTGATAAATGATTATTGATACATGATTTAAAATAATGTACTCTATATCACGTGTATTAGTGCCAAAAATGTCACGTCTGGTCAAACAGCCAAACAGATTCAAGGACAGGAACTGCCTGTTTCATAAGGACAATTTTACAATGTGTGTGTGTGTGTGTGTGTGTGTGTGTGTGTGTGTGTGTGTGTGTGTTTGGTACCGTGGTTGTATTCCTGAGTTGTTGCAATAAGGGGAACGGTGTCCACTGTATTGGCTCAATAGGCCAACTGCACACGGACAGGTCGCTCGCTTTCCCAGAATCCACCACTCCGTCTGCCAAACTGCAGGTGCTCATATCCCACTGATACTGAGAACTGAATTTCATTACATCGTTGGTTAATTTAAATCTAGAGGACAAACGCTACGTTCTTTGTGTCTCAGGTTCTTGTTACATTTTAAATGAGAAACTACAAGAAATTGAAGAAGGTAAAGAGGTGCACTGGTACATTTAGGAATAATTATTAATGCTTTCTTACCCGTGTAGATACACTGTGTTAAGACGAGAAACACTGTCTGGAAAAGTGGAGCAAACGGAGAGAGTGTCGTCATGGTAACAGCATGGGCGGTCCAGTGCTCTCAAGTGTAGCAGCTCATCTGAGCGGGTGAACGCAACGTTATCCAGAGAGTCTTCTGATCCGGGCCAGGACCTTCTCCAAAAACGAGCTGACAGCTCGTCAAAGTGGTTGAACCTGCGGTAACTTCAAATCCACAAACCCCCAATCTGTTTTATATTGCCACTTCAGCTTGTATTTTATGGCATTAGGCTTAAAACATTGTATAACAGCTTTAAGACAATGCACTACTGCACTATATATATATATATATTCATTTATTCATTATCTCCCGCTTTATCCTCTATTAGGGTCGCGGTGGGGTTCCCCATGCCCATCCAGGGGAGAACGTCTCGGGTGCTGAGCAGATACACCCAGGACAGGGCAATTTGGAGAATTCAATTGACTTGATCCATGTTTGTGGACTGTGGGAGGAAACTGGAGAACACGAAGGAAACCCACACAGACACGGGGAGAACATGGAAACTCCACGCAGATGGGGATTCGAACCGGGAATCCCTAGCGCTGAGAGGCTAACGTGCTAAACCACTGAGCCACTGTATCGCCCATAATATATATATATATATATATATATCAGTATTGATTATTAATATATATATAATTATTACAATAGTAAATAAGAAAAAAAGATGTTAAGTAATAAGTTCAAGTAATGTTGACCTTGGTTTTGGTCCATCCCCATTAACGTGTGTATTCTAAGTGAGATACCTGCTTTGTGTCTGTTCAGCTTTGGTTTGAACGAGCATGTTCTTAAACCTCCGCACAGCTACATAAGCCAGAACTGCCATGAGAGCCACAACAGTAAGCAACGCACCAAAACACATCCCAGCCAGTCGCTGCCGGGTCATACGGAGGTCACACTGCTGACCCATGAACCAAAAATCCTCACCCACAGGACACCTACAGTGAACACACAAGAGTAACAGCTCATGTGAAAAAACAAAACAAAAAAAAAACATTCTCTTGAAGGTGTGTAAATATCAAAGAACAGTTGCTGTGTACTGATTTCATTTATATTATTGTGGAAATTAAATTGATCAAACAACAGGAAAACTTGGAAAGGTGGATGAATACATCACTTAATTGTGGTTCTTGTGTTTTATTTTCTATATTAAAACTACAGAAGTTGTAAGCTGTAAAATTGGACCGACCTGAAATGTAATGTCATATGCAGTAGGTGTTTTATGCAGGTGGCCTAATACTTCGTATTGTGATTTTAGTAAACACTATAGTAATGCTTTATGCAATTTAAAGTGAGACATGGCTAACAAAATGTAACTTATATCAAACATTAACCTTCTGCACATAATTTGTGTTTCATGGTTTACAATGTACTGCACATTAAACATATTAACTCTGAAACATACTGGCAGACAGGAGGCTGTTCAGGCCTGTGCACACAGATACCATGGTGCTTGCAGTAGTCTGAGTGGCACACAGATCTGCAGCTGGCGTTGCCCTTCGATGAAACACAATAGAACCCAGGAGGGCAGGAAAATAACCAAGAGCACACATTATCATGCAGCCCTGAGGAAAAAAACAGAACGATGTAGAGTTAAGAATTTTACACATGAGCTTTCAGTTACTTTATATGAATACCGTATATGATTCTAAATTTACCTCCCACAGTGATGTTTTGCACCCTCACACCACCCACAAAAAAGCCTTCTGGGGGAAGTGGTTTCAATCCCGCCTCCTCCAAAAGAGACTCCGCCCTCCCCAGCCAGGAGATGGACTCGACACTCCTGAAAGTGACAACAGACTGGAAAACTGGACCTCTGTTTAAAAAAAAAAAAGGTTTAGACACATTAGGAACCTAACGATCTAAAAATGTATGCAGTGCATGATTACATTCATTCATTCATTATCTTCTGCTTTGTCCTATATTAGGGTCGCGGGGGGGTTCCCCATGCTCATCCAGGGGAGAATGTTTCGGGAGCTGGGCAGATACACCCAGGACATGGCGCCAATCCATCGCTGGTGCATGATTACAGTGCAACATAATAAATTCTTAATATTTATATATGATGATTTACCTGTGCCAGGTCACATGCTGACCCTGGTATCCAGGTATACGTGACAGAAATTTCTCAACCTGCAGATGAACAGAGGATGAACCATGTATGCTAAAGGTATATTCAGAATAAATTTCAATAAGGCCTATTTAATTAGATTTAATAAATTATACAACATTAATAAAGGTATTAAGTAAAAGCATAAGCAATGGACCAAATCCTCAACTACTTGGTTCTTGTTCTCTGAATATGAGATTAACATGATTCTCATAAATAAAGCGTGCAGCCTGGTAAAAAAATATACAAAACACATTCATCAAAAGTCTACATACTGTATAAAGGCTCACCAGTTACCATACAACATTCCAACACTGCACTGGTGTAAAATGCACCATGATAAAAAACAAACATTAAACTGTATAAAGAATTCACCAGCTTCATTACTCATGTAGTAACACATGTCTGACAGAGAGGGCACTAGATCACTGAAGCACTTAAAGTTAACATAACAGACTGAAATAATAAAGGATTGAATACTTACCTCTACAAGTTCTGAGTTTGGGGGTAAATTTCCTTCAAGTACAACCTGTAACAGCACCGGGAAAGATTCCTCTGAAACAAAAATCATTACCTAATTACTAATTAGGCACGGTGGCTTAGTGGTTAGCACCTTCTCAGCGCACCTTCTGTTCGCCTCTCAGCGCTAGGGATTCCCGGTTCGAATCCCCATCTGGGTGGAGTTTCCATGTTCTCCCCGTGTCTGCGTGGGTTTCCTCCGGGTTCTCCGGTTTCCTCCCACAGTCCAAAAACATGGATCAAGTTAATTGAATTCTCAAAATTGCCCCATTTAGAGTGTGTCTGTCTGTGTGAGTGAGTGTGTGCTCAGCGATGGATTGGCGCCCTGTCCTGGGTCTATCTGCCCAGCGCCCGAGACGTTCTCCCCTGGATGGGCATGGGGAACCCCACCGCGACCCTAATAGAGGATAAGCGGAAGATAATGAATGAATGAATGAATAATTACTAATTACCTTAAAAGTAAATAAACATCTATATTGTTTTCAGAAACGTAATACATGTTCTGTTCTTTTTAAAAGCACTGAACCAGATAAAGGCGGCATCGTGGCTTAGTGGTTTAGCATGTTCTCCTCTCAGCACTAGGGATTCCCGGTTCGAATCCCCATCTGGGTGGAGTTTCCATGTTCTCCCCGTGTCTGCGTGGGTTTCCTCTGGGTTCTCCGGTTTCCTCCCACAGTCCAAAAACATGGATCAAGTCAATTTAATTCTCTAAATTGCCCCATATAGAGTGTGTTTGTGTGAGTGAGTGTGTTCCCAGCGATGGATTGGCACCCTGTCCTGGGTCTATCTGCCCAGCGCCCAAAAAGTTCTCCCCTGGATGGGAATGGGGAACCCCACCGTGACCCTAATAGAGGATAAAGCAAAAGATAATGAATGAATGAACCAGATAATGAAAAATCCTTAACATGAAAAAATTTGATATTTGGTGAAGTTTCAATGGTTTGAAGAAAGTTTTCCCAGCTGTCACCCAATGAGAACTTGAATAGGCTCCAACAAACCCGATGACCTTGATCAAAATCTCAAGGTCTGTAGCCGTAAAGTAAAAGACACAAACTTGACATAATCTAAGATGCAGCACAAAGGTGAAGATCAGAATGAAACAGTAAGAAGCTCCTCACCATTCATGATCGCTGGTTGATCCTCTATTATTAAAACTTTGCCTTTGTGCATCCAGTCTTTCTCAGGTCTGGCGGTGACTGGATGCATCCCAGGACTTTGTGTGGATGGTGTAGAAAATGTGTGAGAGCCAAAGTGAAAGTGTGCAGAACCGGTGTTCGGCTGAATTGTCGTTGTCATCTTTTCTGTTGTAATGCTCGTGTGAAGGAATGGAGGAGTGTTGCTGCTCGTAGTAAGATGTTGTAAAGTCTGGCTGGGTGATTGTGCGTGCTGAGTCCATGCCATAGTCTTTAAATGATGACTGGTCTGGCTTGTAGGTTGGCGTGAAGTGCTGCTGGTCGTCGTCGTCGGCTCTCTAACGATGCTGGATTTCTGTGTTGATGTGGGTGAAGGTACATGTGAGGTAGAAGTGACAAGTGGAATAGGAGTCACAGACCTTGTGCTGCCATTCGTTATTGGTATAGAAGCAAAGTCAGCATGTGTTATCTCACTGGTTTGGGGGTTTGAATTTGTATACATGCTGATGGTGGATATGTCAGTATCGTGTAAAACTACACTGGACGCGCTGCTTGCTGTGATGTCAGTGTCCGGCGTCTGTGATGCTCTCATTCTCTGGTGGTGTGTATAAGACGGTGTTGCTGGTGTGTATGCAAAAGTACCTGAAGTCCATGCATTGCGATCATATGAACCTGATGCAAGGCTTTGTGTGTGGTGTGATGTGTCGGTCATAGTCGTCACCACCAAGGGGGAGGTGCTACCTGGTAATATGCTGGAGCTAAACTGAAATGACGTGTCACTCAGTCGAGTGGACTGTTTATCATAATTGGGAGTTTTCGATAAAGGGGTGACTGAAATAGGTTGGAAATATTGATCGGTCTTCACTCGCTGCTTTTCAGAAGTGACAAAGTTCGAGGGTAAATCCAAGTCCGTAGGAAGCTGAGATGAACTGGTGAGAGAAGTTTGCCGTGTGGTAGAGTCCAGTGGTTCAGTGTCTGGTGATTGGTTAACAGTGATGACCTGAGATGTTAAAGTGCTTTGTTGAGCATCTGTGGTGAACTCCAGAGAGTCAGTCTGCTCTTTGTGGCTCGAATGCGAGACTGGATTTGGGGGGTTGGTAATAGTCAGATGCTCCGTCCCAAACCTAAGGGTAGTGCTCAGAGTTTCAGAGGTCTCCACCCCCTCAGTAGAAGTATCTGATCTGTCCGTCTGATTCTGTGATTCAGCAAATAGGGTGCTGTTGAGGGCATCTGAATCAGTAACTTGTGAGATTGTCTGATTCACAGTCTGAGTGGATCGTGGTGAGCGATTAGTTCTGCCTGTCTCTGAAACTCTGTTTTCCATTGTTAAATGCAACGCAATCCCGGCATCTTTGTTGCTGGATCCCAGTGATGTCAAAGTGGCGATACTAAGACTGTGTCGTTTTGAGCCTGGGGTCAGGTGATCTGTAGTTGAAACAGAGGATTTTGTTGTAATTACACCAAGAGTGATCGCGTCTTTAGAAGCAGGTGGGTCGATGCCTTGGATTGTAGAAATCAGTGCAGGTGTGTGATTTGTATCGATAGTCTTTTTAATAACGATGTCCTTTGCTGTGATGGCAAGAGCATCATTAACTGCGGCCTCATTTTGGATGGCAGGTTCAGAAACTTTTAAACCTCCCTGGTTCATACGAGAGCCGTCTCCTGAGGGTGTGAGACGAAAGGGACTGGGGCTGTCGCTGTACTTATCTCTGGATGTTGTTAATCTTACGTGTGAGTCAGTAGGTAGAGAGTTCTGTGTGACCAACGTGGCCTGTACGTCTGTTTCTGAGCCTGCACCCACAGCCATAGCCCCCGTATTTGGGATGGACTGATCTGTAGAAGGGGCTTTTTGTGAAAACGTCTGTGTGTTGGAAAGCTGGGAATGAGTACGTCTATCATAATGCGAGTGGGTGACGGTGTGCACCAGGTCAGAGATCACCATCCCAGCTTTTTCCTCTTCATTGTGTATGGCTTCCTGTGGAACATGGGGTTTGTTCTTATCGTCCAGCCCAGACTCCCCTACGCCCTGCTGCGTACTTGAGTCCTGGAGTGCGTTCTCACTAGGAGATACAATACTGAACCCAAAAATGCCTGGTATAGGAGTCATGGTGCTGGGACCCTCTGGAGAGGGAGATACGGGGTTGCTGTCAGAGTGAGTGTACGCAGCCTGCGCCGGATCTGGACCGCCCTCTGATGTATGAAATCCTGTGTAGAAAACACACACACACATGCTGTTATTAATGCAAGCAGGAATTTTTTTAAAGCATTTCAAGGACAAAGAATTTAAGGCATGAAGGAAAAGGTGGCGTCCAAGTACAAAACTAGATCAAAAATAGATGCAGACAGAAGTAAAAGTTTCTTTATACACAGTGAAATAAAATAGTAGTAACTGTAGGTGCATTAACAGATGCAAAAGATTATTTTAATATTATTTTATCATGTAATCAAATTTGAACAAAGCAATAAACATACAGAGCAGATTGTTATGTTAAACCCATCAAATACATTTGGGATACTCTAGAACAGATTGTGAACAAACAAAGATTAGTGCCTGAAAATAAAAGGACAAAAATATATACAGTAAAGGTATGCTCCAAAATATTGTGGAAGGAATCAACAAGGAGCTGAAGGATGAGGTGTATTTTGGGGTGGGATGTCTGTAGGTGTAATGTGTAAGGGCCCCAGTCTGGACTTACTCAGATGCAACTCCTGCTGGACATCGTGAGGCGGATTCCACTTTACAGTTGTCCTTCCAGTACCAGAGAATAACGCATTCTTCCCCTTATGGTCCTTTACCACAACTATATCTGTGCTGTTCCCAAATTTTATACACACATGTGCACCTTCATCTAGGTAAAGTACCTCTATCCAGACAGTTTGATTCACCCCTGCATGAAAAACCCAAGTACAAACAACACTCGGGTCTTTAACCAAATTTAGGAATTTGTGAAATCAATCAGAGATATGGGGTTTTAAATCTTGCATGTTAATTGTCACCGTGAGTGCATGAGTGGGGCCTTTATACCTCTTCTACTCTAGCACTTATTCAAGTTTAACCGGGGTTCAAGCATGCACTTTAACCCCAACCATTAAAGACAGGGAAAGAATTTTAATTAATGCTCATAAATTATGATGCGGTGATTGTTGGGTGGATGACCTCAGACAGTTCTGCCATTTCACTGCTTCACTCGACTCACAATCTGACATTAAAATGCAGACATTCTGGGAGGCCAACTTCATTTTTATTTTTAGTGGTTATTATGCCGCACTGTGCTAAATTTGGTCTGTTACTTAATCATCGTTTCATATTTGTGTTTTCTTTTAAAGTGTCACACGCTATGTCCTCATGTGCAACCCTGTCAAGATGTTACAGCGGAGACCCCAAAGTGCTCATGACTGATAACCCTTTACCCGACTTTAATGACTGAATGTGTGCTTCTTTGTTAATGTGGTTTTGAATACATCAGGATATTTGTATATAACATCTGTAAATTAAATGTATTTCATTTGTTATATATGATCGTGTCAGACAATAGGTCTGGCACACAACTAATGTTCTAAATAATCCCAAAATTCTTCAATAGGCTTGGTTTAGGAGCTCAGTCCAAGCCACCAATGTCTCAACACACCAAACTCAAACTGTCTTTTTGGACATCATGCTGGATCAGCTGAATCGTACCCAAAACGGCTGCCAAACTGTAACATACTAAAATGCCTTTGTCTGTGTAACCCTCACATTCATTTGACTTTAACTGCATAAGCGGTTATTAAGGAAATTACAGCAGTGACAGAACAGTATTTAGTTTGTTAAAATGCATAAAGTATGGATTAAACCAATGATAAATGTCAGTGAAACAATGAGAATAGTATTACACTGCGGGGGGGGGGGGTCGTTTTTACTGAAAACCTAAGATTATTTTAAAAGTATTACTCCTTCTACTTACTGCTGACGTGTGTGTGTGTGTGTATATATATATATATATATATATATATATATATATATATATATATATATATATATATATATACACACACACACACATAAATACTATATATATATATATATATATATATATATATATATATATATATATATATATATATATATATATATATATATATATATAAACAAGGCGGCACGGTGGCTTAGTGGTTAGCACGTTCGACTCTCAGCACTAGGGATTCCCGGTTCGAATCCCCATCTGGGTGGAGTTTCCATGTTCTCCCCGTGTCTGCGTGGGTTTCCTCCGGGTTCTCCGGTTTCCTCCCACAGTCCAAAAACATGGATCAAGTTAATTGAATTCTCAAAAATTGCCCCGTTTAAAGTGTGTCTGTGTGAGTGAGTGTGTGCCCAGCGATGGATTGGCGCCCTGTCCTGGGTCTATCTGCCCAGCGCCCGAGATGTTCTCCCCTGGATGGGCATGGGGAACCCCACCGCGACCCTAATAGAGGATAAGCGGGAGATAATGAATGAATGAATATATATAAACACCGAAACGTTTGCTTTAATGGTAATAAAATCCTATAACTTACGTTGTTTTATTCATCACGTCGTCACGAAGCAGAGCAATATAACTTTAAAACAAATGTACATTCATGCTTCATGTTCTACGCTTCAAAATCGAAGTTATTTCGAAAGCCGCTCAGAGTCACAGTCGAGACGCTCGCGCTCATCGTGACGTAACAACACGCAGAACTGTGCGCGAGGCGAACCGAACCTGAGCGCGAGCGTCGGCAACTCACCTGAAATCGAGCTAACGAGCAAAGCGAAGACGTGAAGACGCATCGTGTGACGCGGAACATTCCCCTGCGGAAAGTGACGTCTCCAGCGGTTCCATAAAGCACGCCGTCGAGCCTCAGTCACCTCGAACCGACGGACTCCGCGCAAAACATACGGACTTAATAAAGTCAATGACTCTCTACCCTCTCTGCGTCTCTCTCTCTCTCTCTCCTCACGGTCTCTCCTCCCCTCTCCGCCTGTCTTCCTTTATCCTGTCTCTCTCTCTCTCTCGCTGTGTGTGTGTTTGTCTCTCGAGCCACATGTAGTCCATTTTTTTCTTTCTCATTCGTCTCTTCAACTCTGTAAACGTGTCTCTTCTCTTGTTCTTTTCTCTGTGTTCATCACATCCTGTCTCACTGTCTAAGACTTTTACTCACGCGTCCCTCATTAAGAAATGGACAACCCTCTTGTAGAGGCAGACAGGCATCTGAGTCTAATTAACACCCCACAGCAGGGCAGCACAGCCGAGTCCAACACCACCAACTGTTAAACCACCCTGTAAGAAAAATAATGAACTTCAACCACCTCCCAAATATTTCCCTTGGTACAAATCATTAAGACTTGATGTGGCAGCCACCCGCAAAGACCTTCGAGAGGTTCAGCTGAGGCGGGTGGTGGTGCACCTTGTTACTTAAGCTGCTATTGGGTAACAATAAAGAAATTCAAGAGCCACATGGTGACCGATTCAAAAAACAAAAAAAGGAAACCAGTGCTATAATGATGTTTAAGTGACACATCACAACACTTTACAGTAGATTATTTCCTCCTCAAAACAAAGATCTGACGGTTTCCACATTTTAATGTGAATGAGATCGAAATAATGGGATGTTTTTATCCCAACCGCATCACCAGTCACATTAATCCATGTTACTGTTCTTAAATATACAGTAAGGTTCAAAAACAGTAACAAAACATGGCATCATGTTACACATACTGGAGCCAGACTATCTGTGATGGTACCACCACCATGGGGACGCAGTTTGTAACAAACTCGGGGAAATCTAAGGCTTAACCTCGGCATCAGGCATCGTCAACACTTCAATAATGATCAACTGAATAACAGCAGTGATATTCAGCACAACTGCTGGATTTCAAAATAAAGCCAAATGAGTAGAACTTATTGGCTACTATAATCACATGTATATTAATAATTATAAAAATTAATTTAATAAAATAAAAATCTTTAAAATCTATTAAAACTAAAACCCTAAAAGCCTTCTGCTTAAAATCTGGGTGCATTGATTCTAAACTTACGGAGCAACATGATGAAATGTTTTGGAAGGAGGTGAGGGCTATTTCTAAACAGAAAAGCGAGCAATCCTCCCAAATTCACACATTTGGTGCCGTAGCTCTCCAGATGTGCCCTCCAACCCCCCCTCATTCACTCAGTTTAGCCTCCAAGTTTTAGGTCTCAGCTCAAAACCAGCTTTCTGAATCCTTTAATGTTAAACTCACCTGAGCGTTTAGATTTTTTTCAGTACAGCTGTGGAATAATTTACGAAAAGAATGAATTAGGAGGTTTTACCAAATACTGACAAGAGGTTGCATAAAGGTGGATGCTCATCTGCTGAGCTGGTTTTCCGTCGTACTCTAGTAACGAAATACTTTATTTTGTATCATTGGAGGTTGATATAGTGGACCTCTAACTGCACGGAAGTGCCTGCAGCTGGCATGTCCAGTGACACAAACACAGAGGGAGGCTCTGAGCTTTACGGCACTTTAAAAGGAAACATTAAAGGCCTTCAGCTCACATCCATAGGAGGAAATGGGGCCTTCCGTTAATTCTAGCTACACCACCCTTAAAAGCCAATCAAACCTCCAGCCTGCATATTTCAGTAAAAAATGTAAAAAAAAAATAAATTAATTAAAAAAAATAATAATAAATAAAATACACCAACAAAATCGAAACTTCAGTGCAGCCGAGTGCTCAGGTCATGTGACAAATGGCATCATTAGATCATTAAAAAAAAATAGGTACCAGACTTTGGATATTAATATTTGTAGGGATACAGAATTTAAATACTTGGATGTATAACCACCACATGACGGTTATATTGGCATTATTATTATTAGGCTACTTTCCAGGTAACCAACACAGTACTCATCATATAAACCAGACAGTTCAGAGTAAAGATGAGAGCAAGACTGAAACACATTTGGAGAGGTGGTCTGGAGCACGTTATCAATTTGCAAGTACTTTTAAACAAACTAATTTTAAGTCTAGGGCGGCACAGTGGCTTAGTGGTTAGCATGTTCTCCTCTCAGCACTAGGGATTCCCGGTTCGAATCCCCATCTGGGTGGAGTTTCCATGTTCTCCCTGTGTCCACGTGGGTTTCCTCCGGGTTCTCCGGTTTCCTCCCACAGTCCAAAAACATGGATCAAGTCAATTAAATTCTCCAAATTGCCCCCTATAGAGGGTGTATGTGTGCGTGTCTATGTGAGTGTGTGCCCAGCGATAGATTGGCGTCCTGTCCTGGGTGTATCTGCCCAGCGCCCGAAACGTTCTCCCCTGGATGGACATGGAGAACCCGCCTGCGACCCTAATAGAGGACAAAGTGGAAGATAATGAATAAACGAATTTTAAGTCCAGATTGTAACTTGATATTTGAGAGTCAGAGCTCAGTTGGCAGCTTTAGGATTTGATCCAACCTTTACATTGAGAACATAACATCCTGATCACTACACTACCGACTCAAAAACCCTAAACGCATACAAGACACATTCACTTAGCAGTGTGCATGTACTCATTCATCCAATCACTTGAATACTTAATATTCAGCGATACGCGTTTTGAGACAAATAACAAAATCTACTTGAGCTACATAAGAATTAGGGTTTAAAGATTTTATTTTGGTGATGTGGATTCACACTGTTGATATTTTTTTTTACTAAATAATAAACTCACGCCGAACATCCTGCGTTAGGTCATACGACTGCTGCCAATCACAAAGTCCAAAACAGGATCACAAACAGATTTACGTTAACATTAGAAAACAATACACGTTTTTGTGACCGGTCGATGAAACCACGGTTTGAGCCCCACCGCAATATTGTACCTGCAATATAAGAAAATACAAAAAGCGCCAGTTATCAACCACAATCCAACAACAGAACGGACCCAAAAAAACAGGAAATCTGCTACACATCAAGGACTCGTATGTAAACGACTAGAACACATTACGCCTGCCGTTTGACTTACAGGAAACAGAAGCTCATTCGTAGACGTCATTTTTATCTGCAATGTAGTCAACGATCTCCTCAGGCGTCATCAGCTTCTCAGCTTCAGCATCTGGAATCTCAAAACCTAACAGATAAACACAGCACCAAAGGTTCAGTAACACAGACCTGCTGATAACAAAATAAAACTCTGTAAACAAAACTGATGCCTAGAAATGTGACTGCTGCAGCACGACACAACATAGAAAGTCCATGTTAAAGTTCGAAAGTCAATTGGATTTTAACAGAAGACATGAGACTGAGCATGGAAGACACCAGGATCAAGGGTACCGGCATGGAACTCAATCTCACTGAAGAGTTTCAGGATAAACTGTGATGTCACCGGGGCGGCACGGTGGCTTAATAGTTAGTACATTCTCCGCTCAGCACTAGGGATTCCCGGTTCGAATCCCCATCTGGGTGGAGTTTCCATGTTCTCCCCGTGTCCGCGTGGGTTTCCTCCGGGTTCCCCGGTTTTCTCCCACAGTCCAAAAACATGGATCAAGTCAACTGAGTTCTCCAAATTGCCCCATATAGAGAGTGTGTGTGTGAGTAAGTGTGTGCCCAGCGATGGATTGGCGCCCTGTCCTGGGTCTATCTGCCCAGCGCCCAAAACGTTCTCCCCTGATGGGCATGGGGAACCCCCCGCAACCCAAATATGGGATGAAGCGGAAGATAATAAATGAATGAATGTGATGTCACTATGAGACAGGTCCGTTTACCTGAATGTCAGTGATGCTTCTTTTTGAGCAGTTGTATTTTATAACTTAATGTAAATAAAGAGCTACAAACCAAACTCGTCCTCCATGGCCATGATGATCTCCACCTGATCGAGACTGTCCAAACCCAAATCCTTCATGAAGTGAGACGTGACCTGAAGCTAAACACAAACACACCACAGAGCTATAAACATCCCAGAATTAACAACAAGCTTCTAATTACGAGATCATTAAAAAAAAAAAAAAAAAAAAAAAAACCTGTTTCACATCACGTTGACATCGGACATGATTTTAAAAACGACAGCTAAACTTTTCCACTTTCGTTTATAAAATCTACTTAAACAAAACAGTTTCTGCTGGTTTTTAAGTTTCCAGGTAAAAGCAGCTCATTTTAACACAAACACTTAACACATGTGGTTTCTATTGCAGGTTCCCTAAAGCCATTCTCACCAGAGTGTAACCGACGCCACCCTAAATTCAGTTTGTGAGCCAGTAATGAGCTCCAGTGTATAATGCAGTGATCCACAGAGAGGTTGCATCATCAGAAGATAGAAAACCATGAATTACAGAGTTTTAATTGATGCAACAGGGCTGAGTTTTAACAAACTTGGTTATTAAAGCTCAATTGAGTTCACTTGAGTAGATTTTTCCGATATGTTATTTATTAAAGGGCCGGGAAAATAATTAATATTACAGATGAATCTCTTCATACAATATTTTTATTTCTGCAAAAACAAGACAAGACAGTATTCATTCATTATCTCCCGCTTTTTCCTCTAATAGGGTCGCGTTGGGGTTCCCCATGGCCATCCAGGGGAGAACGTTTTGGGCGCTGGGCAGATACACCCAGGACAGGGCGCCAATCCATCGCTGGGCACACACTCACTCACACAGACACACTCTATATGGGGCAATATGGAGAATTCAATTGACTTGATCCATGTTTTTGGACTGTGGGAGGAAACCGGAGAACCCAGAGGAAACCCACGCAGACACGGGGAGAACATGGAAACTCCACCCAGATGGGGATTCGAACCGGGAATCCCTAGTGCTGAGCGGAGAACATGCTAAACCACTAAGCCACCATGCCGCCAAGACAGTATTTATTGGTAATTTTTTTTTTTTTTTTTACATCTCTGTGTTTTATAGTCAATACGTGGGGATTGATTGGGGGGGGGGGGGGTCTGTTGACACCCTCCATTAAACCGAAAAAACCCAGACAAACTAAATTGAATCAGTGTTGTATTATCAAAACATGCTTACTGGAGAGGTCACCAAATCCCTGGTTAAAGACATTAAAATGGTGGTGGATCATTAATAGCGATACTATTGGAATGAATAATTATAATTACTGTAAGCTTCTCTAATGAAGGGAAAAGGAAGAGTTTTAAATCCGAGTTCGCTCACCCACCTTCTCTGGATTGATTTTGTCATACAACTTGAGAACGTAAAGAACACGATCTCTGATCGACTCTAAGGTTAAAGGTGGGAGGTCTCCATACCACCGCCGCTGGACCACGCTGGGAATCTGGAAAAAAGGAAGGGGGGGGGGCTGAGTGATTAACAAATGAAGGATATTTAATAATAAACCAAATCTGACAGAAATAAGCCCCACAGCCCGTTTTCAGTGCTTTTGGGGTTTAAGATTTGAAGGGTTACCTGCAGTTTAATTTACAGTCTCTAAATAAACAGCAGATAGATGCTGATTTCACGTCGACGCCTCAGTATTAATAATGAGATGAACTCTAAATCAGAATGTTCACTTTAAATCGTTGAAATGTTTTTTACAGACATGTTTTTTGTAAACGGCAGAGGAGCAGAAGTGTTTTATATAAATCAGGATATTTGAAAATCCCTGTAATGTTACTTTCACGCTAATAAATGATCTGAATGGACCCTTCGCCCGTGGACAGTAGGACGCGGTGTTTTTGTCACTGAGTGGAGCAGGGGGCCTCCTGGTGGTCCGCGACTGAAACTGCAATCACAACAGAAAACCGCACGCGAAACTTTTAAAGAGTGTGAGATTTTAAGTCTTTTAAGGTGGTTGCTCTGATGTGAAGGCTTTGTGGAATCTTTGGAAAGGCAGAGTCACATGACATTTTTAATAAGCTACTGAAGACGCATCTTTTTAACAAAACGCATTTAAAAAAAGGGGGAGGGGTTTGATAATTCTACAGTGTAGCTGGTTTGCTTCATAACTTCTGACTTGTGATGTTCTCGTTTGTAAGTCGCTTTGGATAAAAGCGTCTGTTAAATGTAACGTAAATGTTACGCTTAGTGTTTTATAGTGACGGGTTTTCTTTTATCTTTAGCAGTTATTTGGATGGTGGATAATTCACGCCAATGTAGTGACGCCGGCTAGGTGGTGGTGGTGCAGTGGTATCAGTGGATAAGACAGAGCTGTGCTGTGGACTTTTTAAACACTGCAGCCACCCACGGGGCACTACATAAACACATCCACGCATACATTACACCCTGCACTGCCCTAACCCTGCACATTTTAATTATAACTTACAAAACAATTCCTATAAATTATAAAATATTATGAAATACAGAACAGTTTTTTTTTGTACATTGTTAATACACATTTAATTTTTTATTTTATTTTACATTTACATTTGGTCATTTATTGGACGCTTTTATCCAAA
The DNA here is from genome assembly GCA_019802435.1 of Corydoras maculifer. Lineage (NCBI taxonomy): Eukaryota > Metazoa > Chordata > Actinopteri > Siluriformes > Callichthyidae > Corydoras > Corydoras maculifer. The sequence goes on from JAFMOD010000368.1 coordinate 397,178, forward strand.
GGGACTTACAAGGTGAGCACAGGGTTCATCACAACATCCCTGGAGCAATGAGGGTTAAGGGTCTTACTCAAGGACCCACACTGGTAACTTCAGTGGACCTGGGATTTGAACCCCCAACCTTCAGATTGATAGCCCAACACCCTTCAGACTTCATCCTTTTGTAAATCCGAACTTTTTGTAAACCCTATTTTTTTTTTTTTACTTTCTGTGGAGATGTCAGAAACGAATGTCACTGCTGGCTGCACCGTGTATAATTACACATGTGACTAATTAATTTAATTTAATTTGATGATGGGCGGCACGGTGGCTTAGTGGTTTAGCATGTTCTCCTCTCAGCACTATCCCAATCTGGGTGGAGTTTCCATGTTCTCCCCGTGTCCGCGTGGGTTTCCTCCGGGTTCCCCCCCAGTTCAAAAACATGGATCAAGGTCAATTGAATTCTCCAAATTGCCCCATAGAGTGTGTCTGTGTGAGTGAGTGTGTGCCCAGTGATAGATTGGCGCCCTGTCCTGGGTCCTATCTGCCCAGCGCCCGAAACGTTCTCCCCTGGATGGGCATGGGGAACCCCACCGTGACCCTAATAGAGGATAAAGCGGGAGATAATGGATGGATGATGTCAGAATGTTTGACCTGTCGGGGAAACAATGGAGGTTATGAAGATGGAGGCCCGCCGGCGCGGCGGTGATGTAGCCGACGCGTGGACAGGTTGCGGCACCGTGTTGGTGGTGCGGTGGGTGTGGCGGCACCGTGCTGGTGTGTCGGGGGTTCGATCCTCCGTCCGGAGCGCGAGCGCCGCGCGGTAGGTCATCGCGTGTCATTGAGGCGCCGCGCTCGCGCACTCACCTGAGTCAGGACGCGCGTCGACGTCATCGGCAGAACCAGGCGAGAGAGCCCGCGGGTCCGGAGCAGGGGCGCGGCCGCGCTGCCGGAGACGCCGCCGCGCTGAAGAGCCGCCGAGCCGCGGCCGAGTGACCGGACACACCGGGAGAGGACGCGCGCCGCCATGTTTCACCCGCGCTCTGCTTCCCACAATGCAGCAGAACAGCCTCGCGCTCTGCTCCTCCTTCTGCGCCTGAAGGCAGCCTGCGCGACTCGTTTCAGCCTCCTATCGCCGCCTGCTGATTACGCCCGCACTCTGCAGCCGCCACGCAGGTGCGAGTTTGGATAACTGCCGCAAGATGGTGCTGCTGTAACGCTGCTGTCAATTACATTCAGTCATTTAACTGACGCTTTTATCCAAAGCGACTTACAAATCAGGGCGGCACGGTGGCTTAGTGGTTGGCATGTTCTCCCCACAGCGCTAGGGATTCCCGGTTCGAATCCCCATCTGGGTGGAGTTTCCACGTTCTCCCCGTGGGTTTCCTCCGGGTTCTCTGGTTTCCTCCCACAGTCCAAAAACATGGATCAAGATCAATTGAATTCTCCAAATTGGCCCATATAGAGTGTGCCTGTGTGAGTGAGTGTGTCCAGCGACAGAGTGGCGTCCTGTCCTGGGTGTATCTGCCCTTGATGGGCATGAGGACCCCCCCCCCCCCCACGCGACCCTAGTAGTGGACAAAGCGGAAGATGAAGGATGGATGGATGGACAAATGAGATCACTTACTCACTTTGTCGCTACTGTACAAAATTGTAAAATATTTCTTTAAAAACGTAATAGAATCGCTGAAGGATTTCAAAACTTTTTTTGTCATATTACATGATGACCTCAGAATGAATTAAAAATGTAATGTGATTACAAAATTATCATTCAGTCATTATCTTCCGCTTTATTCTCTATTAGGGTCGCGGTGGGGTTCCCTCATGCCCATCCAGGGGAGAAAGTTTCGGGCACTGGGCAGATAGACCCAGGACAGGACGCCAATCCATCGCTGGGCACACACTCACTCACACAGACACATTCTATATGGGGCAATTTGAAAATCTCAATTAACTTGATCCATGTTTTTGGACTGTGGGAGGAAACCGGAGAACCCGGAGGAAACCCACGCGGACACAGGGAGTACATGGAAACTCCACCCAGATGGGGATTCGAACCGGGAGGCGAACATGCTAACCACTAAGCCACCGTGCCGCCCAAAACAAAATTAATTACCACTAATTAGTTAATAAATTAGTATTTTCAAAAAAAAATATTCATGTTGTCATCGACGGTCAACAATTGCAAAGTTTCAGCTTATTCGGATACGGGAGGTGGGTGAAATAGCATTCGTAAACTTTTTACCAGACACACACACAAACAGATGAAGTTAATATAAGGGAGGTAATAACAACAGTCCAGTTCGCCACAGACAGTAAACATAATTAAAATATATTTATTTCGATAATTAAAACATTTTTCTACAAATATAGACAAATCGTTACAACATTTTACACTTCACATTTATACCTTAAAGTCTTTGTATCGATGTGGGTTTATAATGATATAAACACACGTCTCCGTTTAGGTATCCAGTGAGCAGAACGTTTGGCTCCGCCCACCGAGCGAGCCGGCACACTTCACCAAGGTCATCAGTCAGCACGCAGGCCACGCCTCCTCTGAGGTCCCAGATTACCAAATTTCCTGACTGGAAAACACCGACCAGAGTGGACTCAGAAACATCACCATCGATCAACCTAAAAACAGAAGCAGTGGTTACAAACCAACCCATTGTGCTTCTTTATTTCCTCAGGGTAACCTGATGCATCTCATGGTCATCTGTTGTATATTAAAAAATCCAAGCAGTGATCTTTGGACCTATTCACAAAAATTGCACAGGAAAAAAATTGGGAGACCCCCCCCTCTCAAAAATCTAGGAACCCTGTTTAGAATTGTGAGTGAATGAGAATGTTATTTAAATTTCATTCTGGAATAAACTAACAACCTAAAACAACCTGACAATGAAGAAACAATGAAATTCCAGCTCTTCATTCGGCAGGAGTCGAAATCTGACAAATATAAGGAACCTGAAGAGTTTGCTCTAGATTTGAGCGTCTGCATGATGTTGGAACCTCTCACCTCTCGGTGCGCGGTGATGGATTGTTGAAGGTCGTCACGGTGATATATTTTCCAAGAAGTGGATTCATGGCAATTAAAGTAAAAAGTGCAGGACCACTTTCCTCATCACATGCACTCGCACACTGAAGCAACACACACAGCGCTCCCTGCAAGAGATGATGCACAAAACAGAATTCCTATTTTATGCAAATTAATATTAAGACATTAAAGCAACATAACTAACAATATTTGAATAAGTAGAACATTTGAATTCCATATGGAAACAATAGACTAGACCACTGTGTGTGTGTGTCCTAAATACTTTGACCATATTGTGTATCAGTCACAGAAAACAAAATATTCTTTTTAAGGTGTCACACTTATTGTGTCCATACATACAGAGGCCCACTGCTCTGACTTAACTGGGTTGTCATTGAGGTAATTAGTAAGATCAGGTGTGTAAGTAATGAGACATTAGGACTCCAGGACCAGGATGGAGGAACAATATGTTAAACCCTTCATTGTAATCAAAGACTGAACGCAGCATTGCAATCACACAGAAACATTTAAAACTCAGAAGTCCTTTAAGCTGAACAGTCCCACCCTGTGGGAGTATCCCCTGAGACAGGACGCCGTCGACACACTGTCCGCCAAGCTAACTGTCTGAAGCAGGTGGCCGGATTTCATATTCCTGAAATAAAAGAATGCACAACCAATCAGATTCCTCACATTCCGATCACAAGCTGCAGAAACTTCAACGACTGATTTGCCCACCATATGAGGAGGCTCCTCTGTTCAGTCCATCCAATCAGAGCATGTGGCTCGCCCTCCACAGCAGCCAGGCTCTGAATGCTCTGATTGGTGGAGATCATGCTGAGGGTCTCTGCCACTCTGCACGTAGAGGGAAACGATAATCAACACAATGACTACAATATGAACGTATACATACAGGAGGTTTTATAATGTTATATTCTAAGCTGGTTTAACCCTTCACAGCCGGAACAGATTCCTCTCTTATAGGAAGGCTTTGTATAAGGTTAAGGACAGGACTGTCCTGTCCTGTGCCCTACTGTTGCTATTCATTCATGAAACAGAAAAAAAAAAGGCCAGTTCCAAACTGTCCTCTTATGGTTGGAATCATTAAATTGCCCAAAGATAAATAGATAGGTTTGATTTTGTAAATGTTTTTAGATATAATATTTTTAAACTGGTCAGGAGAAACCTCGGTGCATCTGTTACCTCCAAACCAAACAAAAAATACCTGTGCAATAAATGTATCATTGATGGTGCAAAACATTTTAATCATCTATATGTAATAACTGTAATAACTGCTGCTTTATCAGACACCACATGTGCAATATTTGATTCATTTAATTCCTGTAGGACTGTAAATAACTAAAAATTAGATTTTTATCCTGTATATATAGAAATATATATAAATATATAAAATTTTTCCTAGTTTAAATCTCTTTAATGACTGGATACCTTTTCACCCTCCTCTGTATCTGCTGCTGAGAAATGTGAATTTCCCCATTGTGGGACAAATAAAGGTTTATCTTATCTTATCTCAGCTTACCTGCCATCCTGAGTGAGAGTGAAAACCTGGACGTCCTGCTGGGATCCCGGAACGGAGCAGGACGTCACTCTACAACCAGATACAGCGAGAACCACCTGCAGAGATCCTTTACACAGCTCCACCTGAGAGAATTCTCTGTTAAAACCAGGACAACAGAGTGTCCTACACACACACACACACACACACACACACACACACACACACACACACACACACTCTTATATTTGATTTTCATTAAGGTAAAGTCACATGGAATTTCAGATGGGTTTATTATTAATTAAATCTTAATTTTGGTCCGTGTCTTTTGTCCTACTAGCAGGTTACAACTGTGTTTAGTACAGTAGGATTAAAATAAACTTTTAAGTACATAATTTACACAAGAGCTTATTCATCCTGCTGAAATCCCTGATTCTGAATAAATTATTTACTCTGTGTGTGTGTATTTAATTTCTACCTTGCTTCTGTGATCTCCAGGTTTCCCAGTGATACACAAAGCAATCCCGATGAATCCGGAATCCCTTGCAGAGAGATGACTGACTGCAAAAACATTTAAAATGTGATCGATATTATCACATGCTCATACATCAGGACAAAAATATGGATCTGACCTTTTTTATGTGTCTGACAATATGTATGTCTATAGTACTATTTAAATAAAAAAGAACTGGGATAGGATCTTTATCTAGAAGAACCACACAATAAATGACCGACAATCTTCTAAAGAAGGTCAGCTCTGGACAGACTGACCAAGGACTCTGACTGACAGAAAAGCAACAGTAATGTATTTCATATAAGAAAAGAAAGATGTTTCTAAGAAAGCAGAGGGATGTTTCTAACACATTGTTCAGTGTGTATATCAGACTATCAGTGTGTTACCTGTGAGAAAGTCCAGGAATAGAGAAGATTCCATTGCTGTAGCTCTTCACTGTGAGTCCATACACACACACTCCACTCTCCAGCCACACACATGTACCAGTCGTCAGGTGACCAGCGCACAGCACAGATATCCAACACACAACCACCATCCAGCGCCTAAAAGACAAACACTGATCACCCGCACAGCAAAGCACTCTGTTTCTAAGGTTTTTATATTCGTACAAAAGTAAAGTAAAAAAATAAAGAACAAACACAAGTCCCTCAGCCTTAATGTTGGGTTTGTGATTTTAATGTGATTTAAGGTAACTTTAATTACCTTAACAGTATGAATTTTTTGCAGATGGCCCTCGTTTCTTGGGGTCTGCACATCCTCTGTATGTGTTTCCTGAGGATCGCAGGTAAAGACCATTTCAGAAGCTGAACTTTCATCCTCAGTTCTCTCAGGGAAAGAAGTCTTAGAGGACTTCACTTCAGCAAAGTCGTGAATCTCTACAACCGAAGAAGCTCCATCTCCCTGGGTCTGATCTCTAATCTGAACATTGGACTGATTTAGAGTTTGGGAAAGAAAATATTTTGAAAGGTCACACAGCTCGTCTTCAGGATGAACGTTATCCGGATGCTGAGACCTGATCTCAGAGGGACCCTCAGCATCACTTAAGGCAGGATTACTGTGTACGGTCTCTGGGCTTATTATGTTGTCGGGATGCACTTTAAAACAGCCCTCGGTTTCAGGAGTACTACTGATGGGTCGTGCTGGTCCATCAGGTTCAGTCTGACCTTCTTCTTGAGACATAGAGGCAACATTATGAACTATGTATGTATGATCAGACATGTTATGATTCTGTGGCTCCACCTCAGTGCTCTCTGATGCAGGTGTAGCTTTAGGATCACACAAGTCACCACCTTCCTTATCTGAACCAACGGTTTCTAACTCAAAGTCATTATGAGTAAAATGCTCTGAATCATTTGCTGTCTGAACTTGCAATATTTGCGTGGCTATGACTTCAGCTTCATGCAAACTGCTGCCCCCGATGATTCCATCTTGTTCAGAAAAGGCCGGAATGATACAAGCGTCATGCAGGCCATGGGAGGCGTCTAAACCAGGGCTGATTACACTGGTTCTGGCTTTGAAAGCGCTGCTGTCCCCTAAATCAGTTCCAGTTTGTTGCTCTTTTTCAGACACATCAGAACCATAAACCTCCTCAGCTTGGGTTTTACCTGCAGGACTATGCGAGGTGACCCGAGTTTGGTTTGCAGCATTATCTTCTGCAGATGCCATGAGAGGAGAAGTGTGATCTGTTAGATTGGGTGGAGCCTGAAAGCCAGGGGTGGCACCCAGTGAAATGAAGGACGTGTCAGCCTGGGTCTGTGTGTGTGACGTAAGAGACATGCTGAGGTTCATCACCAGAGACTTTTGCACCTCCGGGGATGTAAACTTGTGTGTTTCGCCATCATTCCGTTCCAAAGCTCCTACCTCGGCATCATGAGCAGCATCTGCTTGTTTACCTTCAAAAGTGTGACCTTGTGATGTAGATACAGTCTCTGATTGGTTGCTATTTTCAGTAGCATTTGGTCGTTCATTGGAGGTTATAGGACTCAGTGGGAGACTATTTTCAAGACAAGTCCTGAGCGGAAGTGGCTTCTTATCGAACTTCTCAGTTTCTACACAATGCACCTGCGGCGTCTTCATGTCTCCAGACCTCCGAAAGCTCCAGCATGCGTTGTTCTGCAGCAGAGGCTCCACACTTAAGCCGGACTTGCAAAGCCTTTCTAACTTCAGCTGGCCGAACTCGTCGTCGGGCAGGTGAAAATCTTGTACGTCGAAAACCGTCAGGAGACGTCCGAGGTTCCTGAAATCCCTGTTTCGAAGTGCCTGAGCGAGGGACGTCAATGACGGCAGCAGACGTGTTTGAGCTGAAAGATAAGTACATTCACACATTTAATCACCTGAGTCTTAAACAGGAGGCACAAACAGGATCAGTGTTCATTGGATTCCAAGCTACAGGCCATTCTAGCACAATAATACAAATATAAAAGTGTATTTACGGGTTGTGTTTTGAGATGGAGATCCCGCCGCTTGATCACGTCTCTTCCTGAAGATTGGATACACATCCGGATCTGGCAGCACCTGACAGTCCAGGTAGAGCTGAGAATCAGAAAGTCCCTTGAACTGTGGACCCGCGTTCGAGTTGGGCTGCAAGAGCGAAGCTTGTGATTGGAGCGGGGAATGTTTTAGCTTTTTTCTGCAACCCCGTCGTCCTTTTCTGCCTTGTCTTGCGCCCCTGCCCTTGACAACAGGCGCATCTGGTTGCGAGGTTACTACACTTTCTTTAGGCGTCTGCAGTTTTCCTGAGCGGCGTCTGCCCCGCCCTCTCGAGAGCTGACTCAGAATGACAGCATTGATGTCCACGGAGCTGTGAGCCGAGGCCATGCGTCTGGTGGTGCGAATGTAATACTCCACAGGGAACGGTAGACCTTCGATTAAAGTGCAGGAATTAAACAAATCAGCCTTCTGTGAGGAGATATTAGCATCCGGCTGTGATTTAGAGGACTCCACATCTACTGTGGGTGAAACCGTGGTGCTATTCAGGGAATCCTTTCCAGACAGATGGTCTGCGGGACGGATGTCCACTTCTGATTGAATGTTTGGAGGCAGTGACTGGTGCAGCTCTGTTACAGTCATGGCACCTACATCAGTTTTGTCCTCTGTTTCACTTTTCTCATCTTCACCAGTGTCTTTCCATGTTAGGTGCTCCTGCTTCCGTTCGTCTTCAGCTCGACTCTCGCTATTCTGTGTGTTCTGAACGTCCTCAGTCCCAGCACTTTCGGCATTGTCCTTTTCCTGCCCCTCACTGTTCCCTCTCCTCCATGTTTCCCGCACACCTGCCATCATTTTCTCTTTGCTTTCATCAGTATCGGACTCCCTTTCCCGCATCTGCAAGCGCATGCGGCTGCGTTTGGAACGGAGGCGCTGGGAAGGGCTTCGTCTACCGATCAGGGTGGGAACGGGTGAGGAATCAGTCTCATCGGGAAAATGAAAGCGGACTTTAGCTGAATTAAAAACACAAAGGCAGCTCTTACAATCTGACCTCACAACAAGTCAATAGAAAATATGTGAAGACTAAATAATAATACATTTAGGACTGAGCACAAACCATGTCTGAAATATATCTACCTGTAAAAACTAAAAACAGACTATAATGACCATAAATATGCATTCATTATTTAAGCTGGGATTCTTAACAACAGTAAAGAGTAAATATCAATAAAATAACATTTTAGACATTTAGAGTGTATTTGTAGATGTACTATATAAAACACACAAGATTTGCTGCACATCCCTGAGTGTTATCCCCGCTGAATTAAACTCAGTCCTCAGAAATCATCAATGTATTAAACACTAAAGGACACATACGAGTCTCTGGAGGTAAACTCTGGTCTGAGGGCGTGGTTGAGCAGCCGATCTGCTCCGGCTGGTTTTGCTCCGATATTGTTTTGTGCACATGTTTATAGACTGCTTCTCTGCGCTCCGCTCGCTGAACACAAACACACACATATGACTGAAACAGCAGCATCCATAAGTTTTACATGTTTTATAATGTCTGTCTTTTATTAACGTTATTACACCTTTAATTTATTAGATACATTATTTATAACGTAGGTGTAATGTTAATGATACACAAGTCTGCAACAAGTCTATACACACACACACACACACTGACCTGAAGTCTTTGTGCGGTTCTCTCGTACTCCTTCTGCAGCAGCTCCAAACGCTTTCTCAGCTTTAACCAAGATAATATATCCAATAAAAACGGGTGTGTTAATAGACCTCTGCACTTATCAACCAGCTTTATTACACATTTAAGCGTTACTGTCTCTCGAGAGAGATGATGTTCTGGAAATCTTAAAGCTTCAGCATATTTGTTATTTAAAAAGCACATTATTAGTTTTGTTTAACAGGCATGATGGAAAGAAAACTTACTATCTCCTTATCTTCACCAGTTAGGTTTTCCTCAGACATAATCAGCCTCTCACCTGAAAAATAACAGAAATCTCATCAGTGAACATTATAAGAAACAATCTTATTTAATCTAATCGCTTTATAGTATTCTGTATTGATCATGTCATTAAAAATACCAGTGTAACATTAGGTTTTAAATCACCGGATTCATAAATGCAAGACAGTCTTCGGAAATGCTTAGTGAATTAGTGTTAATGTTTATTAAGCTTATTTATTGTCAGAGTCAAATAAGTTAAAAGTTGGACGTGACTGTAACTCACGGTAGAAACAACTAACGTACGAGTGTTAATTTCACTTAATAAATAGCAGAAAAGGGTGGCACGGTGGCTTAGTGGTTAGCACGTTCTCCTCTCAGCTCTAGGGATTCCCGGTTCGAATCCCTATCTGGTTGGAGTTTCCATGTTCTCCCCGTGTCCGCGAGGGTTTCCTCTGGGTTCTCCGGTTTCCTCCCACAGTCCAAAACCATGGATCAAGTCAATTGAGTTCTCCAAATTGCCCCATGTAGAGTGTGTCTGTGTGAGTGAGTGTGTGCCCAGTGATAGATTGGCACCCTGTCCTGGGTGTATCTGCCCAGCGCCTGAGATGTTCTTCTCTGGATGGGCATGGGGAACCACACCGCGACCCTAGTAGAGGATAAAGCGGAAGATAATGAATGAATGAATGAATAAATAAAATAGCAGAAAATTGTATTTACTCATTTAATAGTCTGCTTCAATCAACACACCTTCATCTTAGTTTATAACGCGGCATTTATAATCCCTGGAATCGATATTAAAAATGTTAGAAACTAATTTCTTTTCGGTTGTGGTTTTCATAGACAAATAATCACGTTATTGATTTGACTTAAACTTTTGAGACAACAAGGTGAAACGTTGTGCTTTCGTATTTCTGCTGACATGTTACGCTACGTCTCAAATCGCCATCCCGCCGCAATGTAATGCACTACAAAGGTAACCTTTAAACATGTGGTCGTGCCCTAGGTAGTGCGCAGAGAAGTGGAGTAGGAACCGATTTGAGATTCGGCCATGTATTTAAGCAGCAACGCTAACAACCTTCCAGCGTTTATAAACACATATCTACATAAATAACAAGATTAATAAAATGATCAGAGAAGGACAACTGGATGGTCGAACTTTATAACGCTGCCTTACCTCATAAGCGGTTTAAAAGTTTAATGTATATAAATACATAAATGTATATAAATCTCTACACGCGTCCTGACGAAGAACCATAACAAATTTCCCGCGAGGGTGGAAGATAGACCAAACCAATCGATGCGTGGGATGTATGTAACGAAAACTTAAAAATAAAAAATAAAAAAAAAACAATATTCGCACATTTATATATTTATAGTGGTAACATTTATGACAATTAACATTATTTACTCTTAAGCTATATATTAATACAACGACCATTAGACCTGAGCGAACTGGGAATGAACGGTGTTATCGTTCTTGATGCGTGATGTCTGAAAAGGGACAACTTTGTGATTAGTATCTAATAATTTTGTGCATGTTACACTTCGGAATCTAGTTTTTGGGTTTCGGCACACTCACCCTCACCCTCACCCTCACCCGAACATTTGATTTAAATTTACAGTTAGACAATATACTACAAAACACTATGAACAAAACAGTGAAGTAAATCGTTTTAGTGCCATCTGGTGGATGGATGCAGTATAACATTGAACTCTCAGTTATGTTATTCGTTGATTCGGTCTGTTGGTGACATACAATCATAATACAATTATGGCGTGGTCAAGTGTGGAATCGAAATCCTAATATGTGCAAATCAGTTCGGAATTTTTTAAATTTTAACTAGAACTCAAGATTCAAGAAAAAATTATTATCATTAATATCACATGTCGTACATGAGATAAGAACGAAATTATGGGTCACGGACCCCGATTACCCTGTTATTATAAAGTTATAATTTATTCATTCATTCATTATCTTCCGCTTTATCCTCTATTAGGGTCGCGGTGGGGTTTCCCATGCCCATCCAATGGAAAACGTTTCGAGCGGATAGATCCAGGACAGGGTGCCAATCCATCGCTGGGCACACACTCACTCACACAGACACACTTATTTTGGGGCAATTTTGAGAACTGAAATGACTTGATCCATGTTTTTGGACTGTGGGAGGAAAAACCGGAGAACCCGGAGGAATACCCACGCGGACACGGGGAGAACATGGAAACTCCACCCAGAAGGGGATTCGAACCGGGAATCCCTAGCGCTGAGAGGCGAACGTGCTATCCACTAAGCCACCATGCCGCCCAAAATTATAATTTAAATTTAAATTTAATTTAAATTTAAACTCCTTCAAGTACTTCGGTTTCCTCCCACAGACCAAACTGCTGGGATAGGTTATGTAACCTGCTGCTTAATAATTAGTATAAAATGATATTTTAATTCATTACTGTTTATTGTTCACTTGAGGCTTGATTTAATTCAACTGTAATTATATTATGGGTAAAGGGACTTGTTCAGAACACTTCCTGTAGCACATGGCCACTGGGAGTGTACGGCTTTAATAACCCTGGTTCATAATGACATCTGCATTTATGTCATGGCAGAAAGATGCCCGTTGTTATGGCAAGTCGAGAGGATGGATCACCAGGACACTAATCTCTGAGGATTAAAGAGCCATGGGTCAGTGTGACTCCACCACCCTGCTGAACCTTTCCATTCAGATGATACCCAACATGCGTTATACTCTCACACACATCACATGTACACCGATCCATCCTCTTGATGACCTGACATGTCATGATCACCTTATTCCACATGAACATCCATTTAATCCTATTTACTCACTATCAACTGTGTCTCTTACTTTATATAAATATTTTTCTTAAATTCCTATAAAAATGTAATCAATAGTTTAATTTAATTTAAATCAATCCCTTTATTAACTTGTTTTGTTTGTGTCCTGAATTCCCCTTTAGGAGACCCACCCACAGTAACTCTAAACAGGAGTCGAGTACGATAACATCATCAGCACCATCTGTACTGACATGAGGCTATTTTTTAAATCTTCTCGAGATAAAATCAGTTCCTAAATGTGTGTGTAATTATGATCACATAAGTCCTTACTTTACAGGTTCAAATTTAGGCCATGTACAGATTTCATACTGAATCATTTCCCTCAATTAATAAATAGCCAGGTCTGATACTTTTTGTCTAATTTGTTTCTTTTTTACACAGCGATGAGGTTTAAGGTCATTTATATTTTAAAATATATAAAATTCACTTTTAAGGCATGACGGTTAAAACTGTTCCCTGACGACATTAGAGTTTGGACTAAAGTCATTAGAATGTTAGTTTGTTCAGATAAAGAAACCGCACTTGACCTGGTGGCCGTTGTCTCGTGAGGAGGACGCGGGTGCACTGAGGTTACTTGATGTTTCCATGCCAACTCCTAACTGCATGTTTTACATATTGATCGTATGGAAATTTGCTCTTTACTGATGGAATAGGAGACGACATTTAAAGCACATTACATATAAGGTCAAATGATTATTTTGATTTTAAGGACATTTAAAAAATATATACTTTCAATGTTAATTTACAAATAAATTAAACAATGCAGGTATTTTTAATATGCATAAATGAAAAGCCTTGTCCTACTTTCTTTTGCAAACCAGGGCCTTTTGTTACTGTGTGTGTACAATATGGATGGCAAACAGGTTATGATATGGGCTACACGTCATAGTCACTAATTCAGATCCCCTTGCCATATGTGTATAATAACTAAGCATCCGTGGTCAGCAGGATAGGGCTGTGTAAACATGGGTTTCATCCGAAGTCACCTAATGCCTACTACATAGGAATAAACTGGGGCGAGAATGTCTAGTATGTCAGAATACACATGGTATCAAGCAGTAGGTGAGGTAGACTGCTTTGTGTAGATGGACTTCAGAGACCCAACCTAACAGAAAACCTTTGGAAGCAAAATAAATCCTAAAAATTAATTAGAAAACACCAGAAGGAACACAAATTTTTATCACTACACACCCAAGACAAGGAAAAACTATAACACCACAACAATGCCTATAGTTTTAATATTAAATGTTCATTAGAGTAATTTGGGCATGACATTCAGGTGTCCATGGCTGAGCTGGATTATACAGCGTGCATGATTTCTCGCTGTTTAAACACTAGTCCTTTGTAGCGCTAACAAACCAATGCCAAATACAATGCAACAGCGACAATCCTACATAACAACCTGGATGGGGTGGAATGAGATTTCTATGGCCTTCGGTCTGATACAGGATATTACTGTTTACACGTCACTTTCACAAACAAGTCCCTATTCATCTGCATCAGTATCTGTCCAAATGAGTCATTATTGAGTGAATAGGCCTATCTGGAATGGTAATGTGATGAATATTTATAACTTGAAGTTTCAGCTAACATACAGTAGATTTGCAAAAGATGAGGACGTGTCCAAGGACAGAACAGATACCCCTTTAAAACCTTCACTGATACTAACTAAGAGCAGATGAGTCATGTTATTCCTTTCTATTCCCTAAATAGTAGGGGCGCTGAAAGGCTCTTGATGCACTAATGATGAATATATGAATGAAACGGTTTGGATAATTAGAAACCCACCATTTTGAACAAGGTTCAAAACACTTGCTGCATCCAAAAAAGGCACTTTGTGGGTGTAAATATGTGGTAGTCAATGCTCCTGCAATTCCATTAAAAGGGAAAATTATAGTTAAGGATTGAAATGAAAATAATTTCCGACATAACTGCCCCAATATAAATATAAATGGTTTAGAAAAGTATAAAAAAAAATTAATATCGTATGGTGTCAGTTGTGCGTTATTGCAACATATTGTTATTTATCTTCAATAAAATCACGATGAGATTATTTTAATTATTTTAACCTTAAGGACAGTTAAACGACGTTTGCCCAAAGCTTCTTTGCCCCTTCCTAAATCGGTGCCCTGTAGGCACTGTGTACTTCATGCCCACATTAACGCAGTGACCTGAAACAAACTCGTTGGTTCACTCAAGGCTAATTATAGTAGGTTTGGTCAGGTAGGCGTGTGACGTCACAGCTCGAGGGGCTATAAGACGAAGCAAAGCTCGTGGCGTGTCGTCCAAACATTTTGCCAATTCCGCTCAGACTTACAACCCACCCACGAGGACGAGGTGAACATGACGTCGCCGGCGGTGCAGGAGAAGCGGACGGTGCGCATCGTGTTTCTGGGGGCCGCGGGCGTCGGCAAGTCGGCTCTGATCGCGCGCTTCCTGCACGGGCACTTCGAGCCGCGCCACTCGCGCACCGTGGAGGAGCTGCACGTGCTGGAGTGCGAGCTGGACGGAGCGCCGGCGCGCCTGGAGATCCTGGACACGAGCGGCAGCTACGCCTTCCCGGCCATGCGCGCGCTGCGCATCCGCACCGGCGACGCCTTCGCCGTGGTGTGCGAGGCGCAGGACCGCGACTCGCTGGAGGAGGCGCGCCGGCTGCGCGACGAGATCGCCGAGATCCGGGGCGAGGCGTTCGACGCGGTGGCCGTGGTGGAGAACAAGGCGGACGCGGCGAGCCGCAGCCGGACGGAGGCGGCGCGCGTCATGCGCGCGGTGGAGGACGAGTGGCGCGCGGGGTTCGTCTGCGCGTCCGCGCGCACCGGCCTGAACGTCGACGGCGTGTTCCGCGAGCTGCTCGCGCGCGCCTGCCCGCCCGTGCACGTCAGCCCGGGGCCGCCCCGCCGCCCGCAGGGCGACACCCGAGAAAAGAAGCGCCCGGTGAGAAAGAACAGCTGCGTTCTGTCCTAACGCACGATGCCGTTAGGCTTCATCAGAGGCTTTGGTTAAACTGTTTATGCATCACAGTGATGCGGCCGATGATTATTTCTATATATTATCAGTGTTTTGACACTTACACGACCCAGTTATACACAACTGTACAGAAAACGTGTGTTATTTATTGTAGGGCTGAATAATAAATGAAAGGTGTTTGTAAAAACCACATTCGAATTTGTGTTTTTCTCTAGTTTACCCCTTTAGTCCAAAAACACGCTAAACGATAAATTAAGGAACCAGCCTTTCATTCATTCATTATCTCCCGCTTTATCCTCTATTAGGGTCGCGGTGGGGTTCCCCATACCCATCCAGGGGAGAAAGTCTCGGGTGCTGGGCAGATAGACCCTGGACAGGGCGCCAATCCATCCCTGGGCACAGACACACTCCATATGGGGGAATTTTGAGAATTCATTTGACTTGATGCACGTTTTTGGACTGTGGCAGGAAACCGGAGAACCAGGAGGAAACCCACGCAGACATGGAGAGAACATGGAAACTCCACCCAGATGGGGATTCCAACCGTTCGCCTCTCAGCTATAGCGCTGAGAAGCGAACGTGCAAACCACTAAGCCACCGTGCCACCCGGAACAAGCCTTAATACCCAAAATTACCCGATTCGATTCCCGGTACTGTCTACTCCACTATGGCCAAAGTGCCCTTAAGCAGGGTATCTAAAGCCAATTGCTCCCCAGGCGCTGTATACAATGCTGCCCACTGCTCCAGGCACGTGTGGTCACTTCACTCAGAGTGTGTGTGTGTGTGTGTTAGACTGCATGGATGGGTTAAATGTGGAGGACAGATTCATCTGTGTGTAAGTACAGTAGACCAAATAGATCTCTCTATGACTTTGTTATAATAGTGTTGGGAGCGAGCGGGTGATGGTGTGTCTTGCAATGCACTGTTCAACCATTCAGAATGTTTTCCTGCCTTTCTCACTGCGAGCACACGGTGTTTGCAAATAACGCTGTGTTTCTGCTGCAAAAATAAATTTCCTATAATGCAAACACATAGCAAAGGCTCCAATAATCTCCTGTTGATCAAAATAAAAAGAGGTAGGTCTTCATTTGAAAAACAGTCTCACATACACACTCAGAAAACTTCTTAAGGTCATGGTGCCATTGTGCTCGTTCCCGTTTCTAAGGAGAAAAATGCTGAGATAAAAATGTTTCCCATTTGAAATCCTCTCCTTGTTTATTTTACTGAAACAGTTCTCAGAACAACCTCTAAAGCTGTACCACATATTCAATGTTACATTACAATGACAAAAAGGGTTCGATATACCTCATTGTTTCAAACCTCATTGTCAATTTTATCAGTTGCACTAACAATACAGATGCTTTGAGTTCTACAATTATACTGCATCCTGCATGGTACAATAAATAGAGATAAATAAAATGTGTTGGTACAATAACTTAAATATGTTAATAATTCATGAATTAGGGCGGCATGGTGGCTTAGTGGTTGGCACGTTTGCCTCTCAGCACTAGGGATTCCCGGTACGAATCCCCATCGGGTTGGAGTTTCCATGTTCTCCCCGTGTCCCTGTGGGTTTCCTCCGGGTTCTCCGGTTTCCTCCCACAGTCCAAAAACATGGATCAAGTCAATTGAGTTCTCCAAATTGCCCCATGTGTTTGTGTGCGTGTGAGTGTGCGCCCAGCAATAGATTGGGCCCTGTCCTGGGTTTATCTGCCAATCTGCCATTCTCCCCTGGATAGGCATGGGGAATCCCCCCCTGCGACCCTAATGTAGGATAAAGCGGAAGATAATAAATTAATTTATGAATTCATGAATTATGATAAATCTGCATTATAGGCTCTGATAAGCCAGTACAAATGTTATCGACAGGTTCAAACAGGAACATTCACTTATATTCCCTCCCACCACGATTTCCTATGGATGTTTTTAAAGGAACTGCTTGAACTGTATGACGTCGGACCATTAATAGTGATACAGTACAATATCAAAGGTCACCCAGATGTAAATTTTTATTAAACTTAGGCTATTTATCTAGTTCCCACAACTGTTCCCAAAACTTATTTGATCACCGAAATGAAACGTGAGACAATAAACTCTATTCACAAATCTCAAGTGAATTTCAATTACTTATTTTTACATTTTATTTTTAGTTTAAGGAGGCTTCCTCCACCAGCAGGCTCATGCTGCGATTGCTGGAATTCAAATACGGAAAGCCAATCAGCTGCGAGGCGAGCGGGGCGAGCCAATCGCGCGCCACACTATTGTGACAGCGCATCACGGGAGGAGTTTGCGCAGCGACCAATCACGGGCGTCTATAACGAACAGGACAGAATTTAAAATGTTGCAGTGCGTCTCTTCACCTCGGGCAGCTGCGGCGTTTAGAGACGTTGTCTTTTAGACGGGAGGTTTAAATTAAGGGCTCTGTGTTTAGGAACCGGGTGGTAAAAATGTATTAAGGTGAGCGCTGCGGCTGTTACGATCAACTGCGCGTTTTTATTCGAATCGGAGCTGCCGTTTGCCAAATCGTGCGCGTTTAAAGGGGCGACCTCATTGCCGTTTACGTTTTAATCTGTAATCCACAAACGCCTTAGCAGCACCAAACGATGAGCGCTGGATTGGCGAAGGCGGCGGCGAAGCCGTCCTCACACGCCGACCCAAAGTCTGCGTTGCTGAAGGAGATCCCCGACGTCCTGGTGGATCCACGCACCCGAAAGCACTACATGCGAGGACGCTTTCTGGGTAAAGGGGGCTTCGCGAGGTGTTACGAGATCACAGACATGGACACGAACGAGGTGTTCGCTGGAAAAGTGGTGCCCAAGTCCCTGCTGATGAAGCCCCATCAAAAGGAGAAAATGAGCACCGAGATCGCCATCCATAAAAGTCTGGACAACCCGCATGTGGTCGGCTTCCACGGCTTTTTTGAGGACGACGACTTCGTGTTCGTAGTGCTGGAAATCTGCAGGAGAAGGGTGAGCTAACTAGTTAGAACTTAACTTGGTGACCTGCATCTAGGGGCCTTGAGTTCTTTAGGATTCAAACGCTTGAAACGTTGCCGCGTCTCAATTGCAAACGTAGTGTACTTCACATAGTCTCTTGATGTAGTTTGGCTGTGTCACACCCTGATGATTAGGAACAGTAAATAAACACTAATAAATAAACAAAATGGGGACGGTACTGTTTCTTTTCTCACATCATGGCCTTCAGCTCCAAAAGGTCTTCAAACCGTTTGGTCTGTTGGATTCATCGGATACTAATCACTTCTCCGAGATAAGGGCTCCCCACACATTTGGGACGCGGTGCCTTTTGCCACACTTAATCACATTTCACAAACTTATTTGTAAATACAGGGGTTTTAATATCACACTTATTGTTTACTCGTCTTTCAAACAGTTTAGTGCCTCCCCCAAGCAATCGGTTATAAGTACTTAATGTGGGCCGTATTAAGTGTTTCGTCGTGTAGTGCACTGATTCACTTATTTTTATATTAGTGTCAACACTAAAATAAATCTGCTTTATTAAGTTTTTTTTTTATAACCTTTTGTAATTATATAGAAATGTATGAGTCGTTTACTTCGGCCGTGTTCCAACTGCACTTCATCTGAAAACCTAGTGCACTACAAACCTATACCAACACTTGTTTATGAAGCCGTTCGATCACATTCTGGATGTATCGCAAATCACAGTGAAATCACCCACGTAGTCTACTAGATACTACTTCAGAATAAGTGGGCTTTAGACCGGGGGTTATTTTACGTCAAAAGTTGCCTTCACCATAAATATCGGGCTTTTTGGTTGATGATTACTTAGTTACCGCAAACTTACCAGGTTTGTGGCGTTAATAAATCATCTAAGCTTCGCTGCCCCGCTAAGTGGAATAACGCTGAGGCAACGGTCGAGTTCCTCAGAGCGAATTGGGTTTTTCCTAAATGGACCACAACGCTCTTTAACAAACTTTTAATAATGCATTGGTTATTTTTTTTATTTTTAAATGAAAATTCGCCTGTTATGTAAAGTGTTATATTAAGAAATATCTCCGACTCACACTAAAGTTGGTTTTAAACTGACGGATGTGACGTAACACCCGACGCGGTAGGACTGGTATTAAACGTAACCTTGGTGGCAAAAACCTAATTTAATCATTATTATTATGTAGTTATTAAATATATTATTGTAAAATATAATAAACCCTAAGTTAGTTCTAACAGTTATAAATATCATTTCATTGATGTTCTTAACTTCAATCATTTAGTTCATTTGCAGATTTCACTTTTTTTTCACTTTTTTTGTTTTGTTTTGTTCCCACATTAATGTGATATAAAATTAAAATGTATTTCATGTTTTTCAGTCTCTTTTAGAGTTGCACAAACGCAGGAAGGCTGTGACTGAACCCGAGGCAAGATATTTCATGAGGCAGACCATCCAGGGTGTCCATTACCTCCATAACAACAGAGTCATCCACCGGGACCTTAAACTGGGCAATTTATTCTTAAATGATGACATGGAGGTCAAAATTGGTAAGCAAGTGTTAAATTGGTCTGTTGGCTTCTCCGTCCATTTTAAATAACATTGTCCTGTTTTAGTTATCGGACTTATAAAAGTTTTGTGATTGACACCACACAGGGTTTAGAGTGATTTAGCAGAGAACAGAAAGTAGTATTAATTTTAACATGCATGGTGCAAAGTAGTGAAACACCTGGGTAGGTCACAAGACTATCATGAGTGACTTGTACGCTCACACTTCCAGGGTGTTTCTTCCTTTAATCCTGGGGTGGTTTTTAGCATCACTAACAAGAATAAATATCTCGATAAAAGATTAATGACCAGTCCTGTGATATCAGGTAATTTGTTTAGTGTTGATGCTGCCGTTTCTGTATGGTAACCTGCTTATGTTTCTAAAAACCTTAAAGACCGTTAACTCCTCTTTGCAGGTGATTTTGGCTTGGCTACCAAGATTGAGTTTGATGGGGAGAGGAAGAAGACCTTGTGTGGAACACCAAACTACATTGCACCTGAAGTGCTGTGCAAAAAAGGCCACAGCTTCGAGGTCGACGTTTGGTCTCTGGGTTGCATTCTGTACGGGTTCTTTATTGACTTGTTCCACAAGTTATTTGTTTTGTTAAATGCTGCATCAGTATTTGTGTACTTGCCTCATGCAGTGATGTGCTTAGTGTTTAGATGACCTGTGTTTAGACTTTATAAAGTGTTGGCCATTTACATTCTAAAAAAGAGATTTTAATTACACTTTATTTTTTAGGTACACGCTCCTGGTTGGTAAACCCCCATTTGAAACCTCCTGCCTAAAAGAGACGTACGTCCGTATTAAAAAGAATGAATACACTATACCAAGGGTTGGTCCGCGTTCTCGTTTAAATAAAAATAAACAAATACGGGTTATCTAGTTAGTCTGACGTTGGACCTTACTCTTGTGCAGCACATTAACCCAGTGGCCGCCGGGTTGATTCGCCGGATGCTACACGCTGATCCCACGCTCAGGCCATCCGTAGCCGATCTGCTGGCAGACGAGTTCTTTACCTCAGGCTATGTTCCCTTGAGACTCCCAACCTCTTGCCTCACTGTTCCTCCCAGATTCTCCATCGCCCCCTCCAGCCTGGAATCCATGCTCCCTCGCAAGCCTCTTTCTGCCATCAATAAAGGTACACCTTGTTAATGGGTCTTGCAAAAAAAATTTTTAATTATAACTAAATTGTTTTGAAAAATTCTAGGCTTTAGCTTCAAGTCTTGGTTCATTTAGGTTTTTTTTTTTTTTTTGTCTGTTGGCAAAACAAAAGTGATTTTAAGTTTTTGCTCTAAACCCATCTTGCTTTATTACAGAGACGGATGGTGTGGTTGAAAAACTTGGAAAAGTGGAACCAGCGCTTAAGGAAGATCCTCCTCAAAGGTACATAACAGTCCAGATTTGTTTTTGTTTCAGACTCTAGGGTCTTTAAAATAGACCAGTCGTCTGTGAAGGTCCTTGGTGATGTGAACATGGTTATTCAGTCTTTACTGATGAGCCTCCGTTACAGAGCTCAATGTTAAGCATCTTGGTCTGGTTCTACTCTGCTTTGGTTTTCATGTCTGGGGTTTTCTTGCACAGGGATGGAACAGAGCAGCCTGACTGCCATTTAAATGACATGCTGCAACAGCTGACAAACCTCAATTCAGCCAGACCATCAGAGAGAGACGTAGTCCGACAAGGTAACGTATAAACCAGCTGCCTGAATTTAATTATCCCTGGAAAATCAGTCTTTTTTTTTTTTATTATTTATTTATTTTTTATAAATGTGCATGAAAATGACATGATATTTACAACTACTTTAAGGCACATTGAGTTTGGAATCTTACAATGTGATTTTAATTATTTTTTTTGAATGACGAGTGACTAGTTTGAATAGTTTTTATTAAAATGTTTTAGGACACTGCTTTATTTGTAATGTTACATTTTCAATAAAATTTATAATTTGTTTTGCTTGAACAGAGGAGGCTGAGGATCCTGCCTGTATCCCTATCTTCTGGATCAGTAAATGGGTGGACTACTCTGATAAATATGGCCTGGGTAATGAACCTTTCTGTATTAACATTGGCCATGTTTTTAATAACGCACTGATTAGCATCTGCCTCACAGAATAAGACCCCTGGGGTATAAACCCAGGGTAGGCTGATTAACAGTCCTTACTGTGTGGAGTCCTTGTACCCATTTAGATTTTCTCCATGTACTCCAGGACTTGAAGATATACCAAATAGTCCCTATGATTTGATGAAATGCCATATGGTTTAGCGTCAAGACAAAATGCCTTTAACTTTGTCACCTGTTTGTATTTAGTAATGGTAACCCTTTGTGTTCTGATCTGAATGTTCTTTAGGTTATCAGCTGTGTGATAACAGTGTAGGGGTTCTGTTCAACGACTCCACTCGGTTAATCATGTACGACGATGGAGACAGTCTGCAGTACATTGATCGAAGCACGGCGGAGTCTTACCTCAGTGTGCGCTCCTACCCCGCTGCACTCGCCAAAAAGGTGAGTCCACCCAGCCTGAGACCTGAATGTATATATTAAACAGTAAACCGAGCCTTTTTTTTATCTGTTGTGCTTTTAATAAATGTCTTCACTTCAATCCTCCAGATCACATTGCTGAAATATTTCCGTAACTACATGAGCGAGCATCTGTTGAAGGCAGGTGCCAACATAACACCAAGAGATGGAGATGAGCTCACGAGGCTGCCGTACCTGCGCCACTGGTTCCGTACTAAGAGTGCCATCGTGCTCCACCTGAGCAACGGCACCGTGCAGATTAACTTCTTCCAGGTTCGTTGCACAACTGGTGACTGGACAACTTGTGTTAATGCTTTTAATTATAATTCTTTCTGACATCACTTTGTTTAACTCCATTCTAGGACCATACAAAGCTGATCCTGTGCCCGCTCATGGGTGCTGCAACATACATCAACGAGCGGCGGGAGTTCTGCACCTACAAAATGAGTCTGATTGAGGAATATGGCTGTTGCAAGGAGCTGGCCTCACGTTTGCGTTACGCCCGCAGCATGGTGGAGAAACTTCTGGCCTGTAAAGGTGCAGCCACTGGAGGAGCCACTACCTCCTCTGCTCGTTAGTCCACCAGTCGGTCTGAGCGGGTAGTCTATCGTATGGCCTCAGATGTTCAGGAGTCTGATGCCCACCTGGCTGAACCTTACTCTGCATGGGGTCGGTTTACTTTTGGTCTGTCATTCTTTTTACATCCTTTTGGGTGTGAAATCTTAATGTGACCATGGTCATGATCTGCATCATGTAAATGCTTGTGGTGGTTTTGTTTGTTTTCTATGTTTTTAAATGTTTTCATACCCTCGTCTGTTATCTATTCTGTATAAAAAGCCGTTGGCAAAGATGTTGGTAACATGAGATTTTATTAAACTGTGCGCATCCCATTTAATAAAGCTCTTCTTAAAATATGTGTCTTTCTAATGCATATGTTTAGTGGTAATTAGCTAATTGAGCTTCACCTGTTTGTGCGTGTAGTAAATGTGATTAAGTTGTCTGATTTAAAGGAGGATTTTTAATGGCAAACATTATTATAGTTTATTTTGTGTGTCCTCTGAATCAGGATGTGATTTGAATCCTAATTCTGATGCTACTACCCAGGTGGGGGATATATATATTTGCTTTGTAGTTTGTGTAACCTCAAGGGTGAGCAATATAACCATATAAGACTACATGTACCATTATAATTCTAGCATAAACATCATTTAAAATATCTCAATGTATAGGAGAAAAATGTACATAGAGGGAAATGCATCAGGTTCTGAAAACCTTTATTTTCTACACACTATGGAAAGGATTTTTTTTTTTTTAAATTGAATATCCTGTTCAGATGTGGAATGCAATCGTGCTGACAACACTCCTGTGGTCTGTAAGAGTCTTCAAAACTATGAATTCTATATTTTCTGTAATATTTTATTTTTAAAGTAATATAAATTAAGCTGTTAAGCTCTTTGATGCCAAAATTAACACCATATTTTAGTGTCGCTAGTATTTCTCACTGTTACACATACAGTACTGTGACCTCTCTAAAACTAAGTTTTAAGTTAACTCTTATGCCTTTAGCTGACTATTACAAAGATATATTTTTGGAACCATATTTATGACCTGAGAGAACACCAGGATTTAGTGAGTGACCTGTCCACTTAATTTAGAAAGATTATAATTATAAAGTTGGTCAATTAAATCAGTTTTTAAAGGGCATTCAACACCCAACCATGAGCTCAAAAGCAATTATTTTCAAATTAATGTCATAATGTAATGAGTTTTATGGTTTAAATAGCAATAAGGACAATTTCTAAACATCAAAACCAGAGTGCATGTTGGACTTCAATGACTAAACGTTATCAATGTATTTATTAATTTAACATTTTACTTTATACATACATTTTTTGTATATCTGTATTGCTCACAGTGCCCGAACACTAAAGACAAATTCCCCCACCGAGTCCTGGTCCTCACAAGGTTTCTTTTCTAATAAAAACTAATATCAGGGAGTTAAAAATGCTATATATAAATAACCGGAATTAACCCTCCGGTGTCAATTTACTTGCACAGCAAAGACAAACAAAAATCTGCTCTCTGAAGAATTTATTAAATAGAATAGCAGTGCCACATTAGTCTTTTTTTTTTTTTTTAAATCAATAAAACTTCACAAATGACACACATTTTTTAAAGTTTACAGTTCAGTGTTAACCCCCATTTTTGAGCCCCGTAATATAAAAAAAACTTAACCCGAACTTTAGTGCAAAATAAATATGTTTAAAAAAACTAATTTGCACTTGATGAGGTGAACACATCACAAGTGCAGTTCTGAGGAACGTTTTTTTTAAACTGTCACACTCCCTGGTGGTTGCTTAAGATTTAATCAAATCAACATTTATAGTAGTTCACAGATAAAACTGTAGAAGCTTCGGCTGGCTGTTTATTCTGTGCTTATTAATACTCTTTAGGTTCCTATGTGCTATTAAATAATTTCTATAAGAGTTTGAAACAGATTGGCACCCAAAAATGTCCATCAGTGGACAGGCACAAACAGACATCCTTAAAATGTGTTTGCCATCCAAGTGCCATTGTATTCCCAGATGTCAGCTGTGCTTTGTTTAAAATCAAGCAGTGGGCCTCAAATTACAAGCCATGACCAATTAAAGCCAAAAGCACCTGAGCCTTGTTTATAATAAAGCTAATAAGAGGGGGAAGTTAAATGAGGGAGGTTTTTAATTAGGTGAGGGTCTTATAATTTAAAAAAATGTGATTGTCCAAGGCTTATAAAAAGTACCTGCATGTAGGAAAATAAGAAATGTTACATATAATACCTTTAAATTTATGCACACATTATTAAAAAACTTCTCAAATTTAAGATGATGTCAGAAGACATGAGTATTAAAAGGATATGAATTAAATTAAATACAAACTCAGTCACAATTGAACCAGCCCCTACTGCATTTTGAAAATACTCTTTTCAATACTGAATTCAGGTGCATTTCCACAAACGCAACACTGCTAACTGCTGTGGTGAGACACTCAAATACTACAGGATCATTTGTGAACTGATCATGGACAGACCCGTGTCCTGGAGACACAGCAGTTTTGATAACGACATTTTGGATTTTGGTCTGTGCAGGCTGAATGTTTGAGCTGTAAATGAGGCTCACTGTGAGAAGATCTGTTTTAAAGCTGAATAGTTTGCCATGGCTGGATCAGAGGCTTTGAAGCCACCATCTATAGTGGTTTTGGATGGAAACCCAATGCTGTTCCAATAGATGACGTTAAGGCCTGATGTCTGAAGCCTTTGGCTAAGGTTTGGAATTCCGTTCCCATTCCGTTCATGAGGTTTGTTTATCTATGAGGTGAAACAGAATCCTAAAGCATCACAGCATATGTGTCTCACATCAATCCCGATGTGGTTTCAATCAAATCCCCAACATATCACACAGCGCTGTCTGAGCAGGAGACAAAACCCATCACAACCCCCAGTCCATGAACCCATTTTGGATATCAGCAGTCATCAAAAAAACAGCTTCCTATAATCTGCGCATAAGCAAAGTCCTATATGCAGTTCAACCAAAGGCAATGATTCTACTGTGCTTGTGTTCAAGCTAAACGGCAATAATACATTTTACCACGGTGTCCATAAAACTGGACAAAGTTGAACGTCTTTCCGGCTCCATGAGTTTTCCTTCGTCCTTCATTTCACTTGTGAAAACTAGCCAATTGTAATATCAGTTCTTTATGGCTTTAGTGATGATAATAGGGGTGGAAGGGTCTCTCTGGGGCACAGATGCTCAGAGCAGAGTGCGTGTGTAGCAGTAACCGAGGGAAACGGGAGGTGAAGTACGCCACAAAGCCCTCTGGGACTTCGCCCAGCGTTGCCTGAACCTCAGGAGGGAGTTCATGATAATGATGCTTCTGTAAGACCAAGAAACACGATTGAGCATTTATAAGCAAAACAAAGGTGTTCGGTAATCCAACTATGTTGAACAGTGGGGGTAAATAATATACGCATATACACAGTACGTCATTAGGACATTTATTCTGCCCGATAATGTAGGTGTAACTGAGGTGTAACTAAGGACTGTGTTCATGGCTCAAGTTTCACATGTTTTTTTTTCATCCAAAATTAAAAATATTAGGACATGATGAAAATTATCAGAAAGCTCATTTAAAAAATAAAATAATTACATGTAATAAAATTTTCAAGAGCTTATTATATAAAACCTTAAGCGATCGGTTGACCTGGTGATTGGTAATCAGAAGTACTCACTTTATTTCTCATGGCTCTGAGCAGGTCTCGAACGGAATTCCCTTTATAGGTGCGAAACTTTCTTAAATCTGACAAAAAAACCAGACATGACAAAAAGCTTGAACTGAGAATCAGATTAAAATCATATAAAAAAATTCTAATTATATATCTGATATGATATTGGACGTGAAAGTCTTAATATCAGCTGTTTCAAGCACTGGAATAAGTTCATAGCAAATTTCCAGAAGCATATGCACATTTTTAAGGGTCTTTGTTGATAATTCTTACAGAAAAATCTGTTTTTAATTGGTGCGTATCTTTATTTTTTATTTTCCCAGTGTGTAGTTTGAACTCACCTGTCTGCAGGGGCGCTGAGATGTGCATCCTCCAGTTGGTTCGGACCACAGCTCTGCCTAAAGTCTCCAAACGGACCACGATGATGCTGTCTGCTGGCTCCTTCTCTATACGATCACTGACATCCTACAAACAAAAAAATAATGATTAAAGTGATTATACTGAAACAATACTAAGCAGGTTGTCATTGTCCACATTCATCTGTATTACAAATGATGATAAACTCATAAACAACTGTAAGTTCCAACTTTACATTCTGATTGGTTGATAAATGTTGTCATCATCATGATGATGTTAAATAATATATTACAGCTATTTTACACTATAACTGTAACTCTACTCTGACACATCTAGATGTAGTACATTGAGAGTGGCAGGTGAGACAACCAATCAAAAACCTGATTCTGAATTTCTAGATAAAAGATAAAAATCTAATATTTTGCAATTTTGGGTTTGTTCCCTTTTTGACATGAATAAATGTGAATTAAAGGCATACTTGTATAGCAAAAGCATACTTGAATAGTCAATGAGGTATAAATCTTCATCCATTATCTTCCGCTTTATCCTCTATTAGGGTCGCGGTGGGGTCCCCCATGCCCATCCAGGGGAGAATGTTTCGGGCGCTGGGCAGATAGACCCAGGATAGGGTGCCAATCCATCGCTGGGCACACACTCACACTCTATATGGGGCAATTTGGAGAATTTAATTGACTTGATCCATGTTTTTGGACTATGGGAGGAAACCGGAGAACTCAGAGGAAATCCACACAGACACGGGGAGAACGTGGAAACTCGAACATGCTAACCACTAAGCCACGGTGCCGCCCGAAGTATAAATCTACTTTATTAAAACATATTGTGCACATCAGATTCAGCAAACCTGAAAAAACTGCAGTTGCTTCTCTGGACTCCAAAAGAACGGATGCTTTAAAATGGATGCGGTGGAAGGACGAGACTCTGGTTCTGCGCTGATCATTTTCTCAATCAGATCCCGGCCTATGACGTCTTCTAAAATCCCGATAGCAACAAGACAATGCTGTTACATAGCAGAGCTTTCACATGTTCTTATTATAACAGTAATAACTACATACAGGAGGCAGATGTTTCTCACAGATCTTTCAGTTGCATTCACCAATTTGTAGCATGAACACATAAAGACCTCTTTTCCTAACAGTTGGTGGGTCTCACATAGACAACTTTCAACAAACACACCGTGTATATCATCCATGAAGTGATCCAGACTATAAGCTCCAGAGAGGATGTTCGCCTGACGCCGCAGAGTGTCCCCGAACGGGTGGTCCCCCCTGGAGACCACGTAGTAAAACAAGCAGCCTGCTGAAAACACGTCCACTGCACTGGTCTGCAGAGAATTTAAGACAAGCCAGGAGGCAGGAGTAAATATTAAGCACCATGTGTCATTATAATTAGTGTTATAAGACATACGTTTTATCTTTATGAAACATTAGACCTCTTTAAAGATGCTTTTATTTAAGTATCCCAGTATGATTGAAGTCAGCATACCTGAAGCAGATCACTTTGGCGTTTTTTGGCTGACCCAAACTTTCAGCCCAACAACTAAATTATACAC
This sequence comes from Corydoras maculifer, assembly GCA_019802435.1. Lineage (NCBI taxonomy): Eukaryota > Metazoa > Chordata > Actinopteri > Siluriformes > Callichthyidae > Corydoras > Corydoras maculifer. The sequence goes on from JAFMOD010000368.1 coordinate 425,638, forward strand.
CGTCTCTGCACCATGTTCCTAACTTATTCTTTCCGTTATTTACTGTACACTTTTTTAAGTTTAAGGTCCCAGACACATTTGCACCTTGCACGCAGAGGACCCAGGAGCCTTTGTCTCCAATATTAAACACTGACCGATTCAGCAATCCTAATAAAAAGCAGATTTCAGTATTGATGTTATCGTTATCTTACAGGATTTCCTTTCTCAGCATCAATGAGCAGTTCAGGTGCGATCCAGCCCTCCGTCCCAGGGATTCCAGAGCGCAGACTAAAACTATGCCGGCCGTCTGGCAGCTTTTTACACAATCCAAAATCTGAGATCACAGCTCGCACACGACCGAGTGCTCCTGGTGTGGAAAGGAGGATGTTCCGTGGCTTTAAATCTCTGTGGACTGATCAACAGATGAGGCAGAAGTTTTGAAAAACGGCATGTTAGTACTATGACACGTCTGGCTCATTTGCTATAAAGGAGATTTACCGATATTCAGAGAGTGAAGATGATGGAGACCACACATTGTCTGTTCCAGCAGAGTCACTGGGTCCAGGTTGGATAACGAACAGCTGGGATCTTCCACATACTACAAACAAAATCACAATAATGCTTTCGTTCATGAACTGGGCAGGTGAGAGTACTGGCAAAAGTACAATAAGCATAACAAACATGCTAAATTATCCCACGTGACTCATTTGTACTACTTTATATACACTGGTACGGTGGTGCAGCAGTCAGTGCTTCCACCTAATAGTAAGTAAAGATTCCAGGATTTATTCATAGTTGGGTCAAACAAAGGTGGGCTGATGCTAGGTTAGGTTACAACCAAGGACTCCGGTTTTCTCCCATATTTAAATATGCTAATGGGTAAAATTGAGATTTATTATTTCACAATTATAAATCTCCATTAGGGGGAGCTACTGTCACAATAAGTGTGTCCATCTGTGTATTGCTCAGTTACAGCACAAACCAAATAAGGCGACCTCTACTGTTTAACTATATATAAAATAATATTCATTCATTATCTCCCGCTTATCCTCTATTAGGGTCGCGGTGGGGTTCCCCATGCCCATCCAGGGGAGAACGTCTCGGGCGCTGGGCAGATAGACCCAGGACAGGGCGCCAATCCATCGCTGGGCACACACTCACTCACTCAGACACACTCTAAACGGGGCAATTTTATGAGAATTCAATTAACTTGTTCCATGTTTTTGGACTGTGGGAGGAAACCGGAGAACCCAGAGGAAACCCACGCAGACACGGGGAGAACATGGAAACTCCACCCAGATAGGGATTCGAACCGGGAATCCCTAGTGCTGAGAGGCGAAATAAAATAATATAATTATTATTATAATAATAATAATAATAATAACCATTTCAGTATGAAAACTGGAAAACTTTAGTGCTGAAGCAGTTAATTAAGAAACCAGAAATCCTACTGTGAAACCCAGTCAAAATCTACACACACACACATATTATATATATATATATAGAGAGAGAGAGAGAGAGAGAGAGAGAGAAAGAGAGAGGGGAAAAAAAAAAAAAAAAAAAAAAAAAAAAAACATACCTGCTGGAGGGTGGCAGCACACAGCTCAATGGCTATGTAGATGAACTGGCGGTCGCGTTCAGTGCAGAAGTAACGGATGACGTTGGGGTGCTCATCTGATTCACGCAGTAACTGCACCTCACGCTCGGCAAACTCCACACACTCAGGCAAGATGCGCTTAACTGCCACGTGTCGTCCATCAAAGTGACCTCTTTAATACAACACCCAAACACACACACTCACATAAACACACAGAACTCAATAATATTATGTTATTAACTGGAAATCTGATTTTCTGATTTAGAGTTTTAGTGACATTAAATGTTACATTTCTAAGTAACGGGAAACTGACCTGAATACAAACGTTCCCTCTGTGCCATGTCCCAGCACCTCCGAAGGACTAAAAGATATTTTACCAACTTCCAGAATGTCAGACATGCCACCTGAAACAGACACACACTCTGATTTTGTTCTAATACATCATTATACTGATTTGTTGATAATACACATTAGTGTTTCTTACTAGCTGATTGTCTTGCGTTGTTGGATGTCATTGTTGTAAAATCCTCCGTGTCGGATTCTCTGGTCCTCTGATTGTACGACAGCGAGCTGCTATGCTGGGACCCGTTAGCAGTTGAAGAGGAGTCCTTATCATTTCCTATAGGAATAATCTGACTAGTTTGACTTGTGTTGTCCTTCAGGGGGACAGAATTTACCTGCTTTTCTGATACTCGTGGGGTTTTGATCTGCAGAAGAACAGAATATAAAAAAAGAAATAAAAAAAAAAGAATAACCTTTGACATTTAAATGCATAACAGCTGATGTTTTAATAATATGTTTGCATTTAGTTATTCATTAGGATCACAGGCATGTGCAAACAAAACTTACTGGTTTGTAGATGAACAAGTAAGCGAACCATGATGCAAGCAACAGCGTCACCATGACGAACGTCACAGGGTCAGAGATCAAAGAGATGGGCAACATGGGGGCGGAGCTTTGGCGCTTTACTGTGGTCAGCTATAAAGAAATACCACAAAAGAATTCACTGCATCTCTCTAGAGTATAATAATAAATAAAAGATGATCCCACAATAGGCATATATATACAGGTCCAACGGGTCATTCCAGTCCTTAAATCTGATTGGCTGAGTGACCTCCACGGTGTTACAATCATGAACTGATGTACACATTTGAATGAGGTGCTGATAGATGGTTCTTGTGAAACCCTGAACTGCATAAAAGAAACAGTGTGTGTAACTTACAGAGGGAGATCCGGGTCGATACGAGGAGGCGGAACCTTGAGGGGGTATCACGTCACCAGAGCGCTGCAGGTTCTCTGGGAATTCTCTCAGCATGGTGGTGTGAGCTACAGGAGGAGATTCATGGTGTCCTGCACATCCACAACACAAGTACAGTGTTAATGTAGGTTCTTATAATCAGCACTCTGTCATTATTTTAAACTTATAATATATATGTGATTGCTAAGTCCCAGATAGAAAATATGGCCAGCAAACATGGACCAGATGTGTTCCGGGACTATAAATGAGTTTCATATAAGTGTCAACTGTGCAGCAGTGCCATATCTCCACAAAGTGACCAACATTCACACGCTGTATGACCAAAATTATTTTAAAGCACACTGTTTTTTTTAAGGTTATTACATGGATAAAGTGTAAGCATGTGGGTCGAACCTATCAGGAGCCACTGGTTCTGCAGGGGGTTGGTGCTTCCCGGTGCAAACTTGACATCAGTGCTGGGCGTGATCTCACACTCGCCCTGGCCATTACCCACAGTCACGCCGGCCGTGGTGGGCCCCTCGATGCGTGCCAGAGTGAGTCCGTGGGGCTGCCGGAGCAAAACACGTTGGTCAAAGCAGAGAGTTAATAAGCTGAATGAATGTCCATTTCTACAAGGACCGAGCATTTCACTCACCACTACAGCAACTCCTTCATGGACCAGAGATGTGGAGGCATAGAGGTGGGAATCCATCTTTCCCACATACAGAGTGGGACTGCAAGTGAAATACACAAGCAAACACAATCACCACAACTCCAGCAGCAGTGCTGCGTACACAAGTAAAGCGGAAATTCAGCCAATGGGGCTCTACAGGTGGCTCTTTTAAACATTTATTATTAGTCTACTTCACTTGTATGGTTTTGCTCTGTGTGCACACATGACTTACACAAGTTTGGTTTTGGTGCTGTGTTGCTCCTGAGTGAACTGGTAGGTCCATCTCTTGGTGTGTGCGTGGGTGCTTTGTGCCATGAAAGTCAGATATTTTAGCGTATCTGTCGCCACCGTGAGGTGAGGCAGTCGCCGCAAGCTGTCCTGAGTCCACAGGTAAAATCCAGCCACAGGTGACTCGAACTTCTGCATCCACAGCATGTCACCTGAATCACGGTCCACCGTCACCACCAGACCATCGTTGCTTGATGCAAAGTGCGACATCTCTGTGTACACAGGAAATACCATTATAGACTTTTCATACAGCCCCGGCACCTTTACAGATCAAGGAACCACAATATTAAACTGATAACAAGAGAAACAGTGAATGTGAAACTCACTGTAATCGTATTTCTGGTCATCGTAAAGCGGAGCAGAGTAGTCGTTATACGTGGCGTTCCAGCGCAGTTCCTGTGTTTTGGTGTCGTACATGGTGATCATGTACTCTAAATAAAGACATGGTGAAGAAAAACTTTTTAAAAAAATACAATAAAATGTGGGAATCTGCAATTTGTCCATTTAAATGAACGTCATAAGAATAATTAGCACTGACCCGTGCGTCCGATGTAGAGGAGAGGAGCAGACGGGCAGATGGAGTCGGAGGAGGAGGTGCTTAAACTCGTCTGCTTCTCACCAGTCTGAGGATCCACAACGAACCACGTGTCTTGTTTTTTACCTGAGAAATCACAAACAAAATTAATCAGATTTAATACACACTTAACAACATTTTACTGTTTTTTTAATATGTGGCTGTTTATTTATTAGAGAATTATTCCAATGACGAAACAAAAATGAAAAGACTAAACACCTTCACAAAACCTTCAAACATTATTGTCATTCATGATAGCAGGATATAATAGGGGTTTCTACATCATGCTAAACAGAGTAACCGAGGCAACCGCAGCTCTGAAATTTAAGTGTACATAAACCTAAAAAACACCTAGAGGAACTTTTGTGCCATTACATTGTACGCCCCTTACATCTATAACAGCTGATTTTCTTCTAGAAAGTCCAGATTTTGGAGCCTGCCCCTTCATCTAGAACCTAACAGGCCAGACACTGATGTTGTATGAGAGGATCTGCTCTGTTGTAGTTCAACCTAAGAATATTTATATAATTATTATATAATTCATGAACCATATATGTATTATTGTTATATAATAAAATTATTATATAATTCATGAACCATATCTGTATTTCTGACACATTGTTAATGTCATTTCCATGTCCGCTTCTTATTAAACATACACGAACTTCCAGCGCTTACGTTTTTATTCATTTTATTAATAAATACCTGTGTACAGGATCCCATCTGAACTTCTGCAGGGAGACGACTGAACCAGTTCTGGAATAGTGAAGGGCAGTTTCTGCAAGGTTGAGAAAAACATCCCATAATATACATACATCTACACACGAGCTCACACCAAAAAACAAGTGATCAAGGCGCTTACCATGAGACCCTGTTTGTGTTTCCCTCCTAATACGTACAGGCTGCCGTCATTGGGGTCAGGAAGGAAACCTGGTCTATGAAGAGAAAAAGAAAGAAAGAGAGAGAGAGAGAGAGAGAGAGAGAGAGAGAGGAAGACACACACACAAATTGCATGGTTGTTATGTCATAATAATTTTACTCTTTTTAACAAAATGTTATATTTTTATATGATTGCTTTGATGCACAAATACATTCATACACATATTGTATCATACAGTTAAATCAGTGATTCTCAATTATTTTCTGTTAAGCCCCCCCTAGAAAGAAGAAAACATTTTGCGCCCCCCCCCCCCCCCCCCCCCCCCCCCCCCCCCCCCCCCCCCCCCCCCCCCCCCCCCCCCCCCCCCCCCCCCCCCCCCCCCCCCCCCCCCCCCCCCCCCCCCCCCCCCCCTTATTTAAACGAGAAACATTTTTGAACTGACTGGCATTTGATACTGAAAAATGAAATTAAAATCAATAAATAATAATAAATTCATCAGCAACATTAATTCATAAGCACAATTTTTTTTTGTTTTTGGAAGTCAGAACTAATCTCTCTAACGTGTCCGTTTTGCAGCGCACAGCTTTTCTGAAGTAGCTTTCATGAAGCGTTATGATCGCTGGCTCTACACGTCACGTTTTCGATTAAAAAACTCAAGCGGTTATCAACGTGATTGGGGTGTAATGTCTTTAAGTGACGCCTTTATTTATTTGGCTTCACGCTGTCCGCTACCAACATTTTAAGACACAGAAGACACACCGGTCTTTCTTCGTCTCCCACCTTAGTTACAATGAAGCCACGCGCTACATACGCTTCGTCATTTAGTATTCTGTTGACTTTTGTTGGTCTTGTTATCTTCGTCTCTCTCCGTCTTTCTCTCCTCCATCTCTGTTAAATATTTCTCCATTTTGTCTCTTGAGGGTTTGTTCAGTATACTTAATATCACTTGCTCTGTAATATCTTGTTATGCGACCCCCCAAGCACCACACTGTGCCCCCCCCAGGGGGGCGCGCCCCACTATTTGAGAAGCACTGAGTTAAATACATTGCAGATATTTGAAGCTTTGGAGGGGTAAACACTGTGCTGTAAGGTTCATGTCGTAGCCTGGGAATGATCATGACTGCATGGAACTACACACATCTGTACCATGAACATTAATTTACTGCAACTTTGCATGATATAACAGTAACATTAACCTTTAACTGGAACAATCAAGTAGGTTTAATGTAAGCAGAGCTGAAAACAAACTGTAATTTATTTTCATAATGGACTCGCAGCCTCACACTTACTCTGGAAGATAAACTGGAACCTGGATGATGGGATCTACAGGAGAAATAAGGAAAAAACGATTAGTTACTTAGTTAGTTAGACACTAAAGATCAGATATTTAAAAACACAAATTTGCTGTTGTAATTATTTATTTTATAATTTGAGGTGGGCGGAACGGTGGCTTAGTGGTTAGCACGTTCGTCTCTCAGCACTAGGGATTCCCGGTTTAAATCCCCATCTGGGTGGAGTTTCCATGTTCTCCCCTTGTCTGCATGGGTTTCCTCCGGGTTCTCCGGTTTCCTCCCACAGTCCAAAAACATGGATCAAGTAAATTGAGTTTTCCAAATTGCTCCATTTAGAGTGTGTCTGTGTGAGTGAGTGTGTGCCCAGTGATAGATTGGCGCCCTGTCTTGGGTGTATCTGCCCAGTGCCCGAGACGTTCTCCCCTGGATGGGCATGGGAAACCCCACCGCGACCCTAATAGAGGATAAAGAGGAAGATAATGGATGGACAGTTTGAGGCATATTAAACCACTACAGTAGTGTGTGATTCTGTAGTCCTTATGCTCATATTTAGCATTCTGGATCTGAGCAGGATTTAGAAGTAGAACGGTTCACTGTACTCATATAACAGACAGATGAGTGGCCGTTCCACGCTGCAACTCTAACCAGGGTCTTTCTGGTTTGTATGAAATTGTAAAGTGGTTGTAATTCACTCCACACTAAAACACGCACCTTCTTTTAGTGTCCATTTGATATCCCCTGTCTGTTTGCTTATGGCATGTAGACTCCCATCCAGTGTTGAGATGAAGAGGAGCGACTCGGGCAGAGTGACAGAGCTTCCTCCTTCACACTGAGAGACACGTTATGCAACGTAAGATTATGCAACATCAAGAAATAACAAAATATCAGTCAACAATTTTTAAATTGATCAAATGATAAAGTCTAAGGGGCTACGAGTAAAAGACGTCTGTCGGTTCGGTGTCGAAGAAGCTGGCTGGCTCAGAGCCATGACCTCAACAGTTTGTCCGACATCAGATTGTCTATGAACTGGGTGTTCACTTGGCCCCAATCTCAGTGCATGTAGCACAGAGACCTGATACCGGTCTGGTGTCACAGTTTGTTTCCAGTGGTTTTATGTCTCATGGGGTTGAGTCTTATATTCCTCTAAGGAATATAAATGTTTGAGAATTTACACAAGATCTATGATAAGGAGAGATTTTAAAAGCATTTGTGGGAAATACAGAAAGTCACAAAAAAAAACTTTAAGGATTTCCTGAAGTAAAAGATGGCATTACTTAGAACGATAAATAAATGCAAAAACAAACCCCCTGACACACACTCACACAGACACATAATAGACATTCGATACTCTGTATTCCCTAGAGATTTGTGTGTGTGTGTGTGTGTGTGTGTGTGTGTGTGTGTGTGTTAGCATAAACCAGGATATCCTGCTCAACAACACACACACACTCACACACATAAACGAGTATTATTTGTAGTGTAGGTAAAGTTTGCTTTCACAAAAATTGTATATACACACCCCACACACTATCAGCAAACATATCCACATATGCATTAGTGTGTATGTGTGTGAGATAATCATTAATCATGACTCAGTAACCATGTAAACCCTTTCCCTGTGTAATCCAGGATATAACTGCCCCCCACACACACACATTGTCTCCAGTCTGGTCTTTGTCAGCAGTGCAGTTCAATCATCTTGTATTTACACTCACACCTGAGCAAACACCTGCTGCAGGAAGGTTCCTTGTTCATATGAAGGGGTTTTATGCAGCTTTTTGTATTATCAGAAATTGTATATATACTGTAATAACAAGTAACCTCATTTACGTGCGAAGTTTGTATATTCCCCCAATTCATTCGTCAAAATTCCCACAGACACACTAAAGATCTTTTAGAACGTGGAGCTATATCTGCAAAAGGGGGACCATTTCTAAAAGGAATGCGAAAGAAAAATGCTTCTGAAAGTATAATGTTTAGCAATAATTTAGTCCATATAATACACATATCTCCAAGCTACTAGGCTGGTCTGGTGTTCAGAAAGGTGTTTTAATGGCACACAAAGCACCTTTTACACCGGCGAGCCCCATAAAGGCCCAAAAAGACAATGCCCGCTACGCTATGTTAGTTGTCGCGAGGGGCGCGCTCCCGAGCCACAACAATGACGCGGGGTCGCGCGAGTCGAGCGCGCGCCACTCCATACAGTTATTAAAAAAAACTTTTACTGATGTATAAAACGACGCGGTTTAAAACACCCGAAAACGGTCTAGTCGTGTTGGTTCAGCAAGCAGAATGAGTTTAACTGAGCTGCGGATATATTTTGACGGAGGTCACTGATCAAAACGCGACTCCTGACACCCACACGCGCGAGCGAAGCCAAAAATAGACCCGAGCGCGTATGTGTGCTCTGACACGCGCGGACAGGGGGGTAAACAGAAGGCAGACGTTGTTTATGTTTCTGTATTATTTGTCCGTTTACCTGCAACACCGCAGCGCCCAGAAAGAGGAGCATCCACACGCTGAAGCACCAAGTTCGGTCCATCGTCCCATGCGCGCCCGAGCCTGAGAAATACCCAGAATCCAAGCTAAACTTAACGTCGGTCACAGCGTCATGGTCTGGAGTCAGGAGCGAATGGTCGTGAAACGGCGACTTTCCCGGGTGTTGGGTCCGAATTTAGAAACCTACTTCCATGTTATTGCTACGAAAAGTTCCGCGTTGGGACGGAACCGATGACGCCGCCCAGGACCAACGCAACAGGCCCTGGTCACTGTAAGTGACAGTAGAGCCAGCCAATGGCAGGGGCTCGGGGGCGGAGCAGGGAAGAGGTTGGACGTCACTTTAAAACACGTGGAACAATAATAGGTCCTGTCGATTTTTGTGACGTCACCGCGTGGATACAACGAGAGAAGTTTTGCAAGCAATAAAAAAGCTAACACGGGGAGAACGTGGAGACTCCACCCTGATCGGGATTCGAACCTGCAATCTCCAACGCTGAGAGGCGAATGTGCCACACACACACACGTGGCTTGGTTATGTGACAAATATTTGCAATCATAATAAATTACTAGCATCATTTTCAATAACAATAAAAAAACGGTGGCGGAACGGTGGCTTAGTGGTTTAGCATGTTCTCCTCTCAGCATTAGGGATTCCCGGTTCAAATCCCCATCTGGGTGGAGTTTCCATGTTCTCCCCTTGTCCGTGTGGGTTTCCTCCGAGTTCTCTGGTTTCCTCCCACAGTCCAAAAACATGGATCAAGTCAATTGAGTTCTCCAAATTGCCCCATATAGAGTGTGTCTGTGTGAGTGAGTGTGTGTCCAGTGATGGATTGGCGCCCTGTCCTGGGTGTATCTGCCCAGCGCCCGAAACGTTCTCCCCTGGATGGGCATGGGGAACCCCACCGCGACCCTAATAGAGTATAAAGCGGAAGATAATGAATGAATGAATAATAAAAACGTTTTAACTTTATACGATTTTACAATGTGTCCGTGTGGGTTTCCTCCGGGTTCTCCGGTTTCCTCCCACAGTCCAAAAACATGGATCAAGGTCAATTGAGTTCTCCAAATTGCCCCATGTAGAGTGTGTTTGTGTGCGTGTCTGTGTGAGTGAGTGTGTGCCCAGCGATAGATTGCCCCACCTGCCCTGGGTGTATCTGCACAGCGCCCAAAACTTTCCCCCTTGGATGGGCATGGGGAACCCTCCCCCACAACCCTAATAGAGCATAAAGCAGAAGATAATGAATGGATTGACGATTTTACAAAACTTATCAGCAAATTGAGTTACCATTGTATTTAGCCTAGGATGCAGAATGTAGTAATGCAGTAAGCAGTCTGTAGTATACAGTATGTAGTATGTAGTCTGTAGTCTGTAGTATGCAGTCTGTAGTATGTAGTCTGTAGTATGCAGTATGTAGTCTGTAGTCTGTAGTATGTAGTCTGTAGTATGCAGTATGTAGTATGTGGTCTGTAGTATGTAGTATGTGGTCTGTAGTATGTGGTCTGTAGTATGTGGTCTGTAGTCTGTAGTATGCAGTCTGTAGTATGCAGTATGTAGTATGTGGTCTGTAGTATGTGGTCTGTAGTATGTAGTATGTGGTCTGTAGTATGTGGTCTGTAGTATGTAGTATGTGGTCTGTAGTATGCAGTCTGTAGTATGTGGTCTGTAGTATGTAGTATGTGGTCTGTAGTATGCGGTCTGTAGTATGTAGTATGTGGTCTGTAGTATGCAGTCTGTAGTATGTAGTATGTGGTCTGTAGTATGTGGTCTGTAGTCTGTAGTATGCGGTCTGTAGTATGCAGTCTGTAGTATGCGGTCTGTAGTATGTAGTATGCAGTATGCAGTACTGTATTTAGAAGGCGGGGTTTATTTGAAACGCGGGAGTTAAGGTTAGAAAATGACCCGGATGTAAACAGAGCGCATGAATGTTTTGCGCGAAAGCTTTAAGACGAGCCGAACGCAGTGTAAAGTCTTCGTTTACTGAAAAAGTAACAAAAATCTGTTAACATTTATTTATTCACTGTTTAAATCTAATAACCACATGCGAAAATGGACGAATACGACGAAATGTACGGAATTGAGGATGATTTCGAGCAACAGTTTGCTGACGAGCTGGAGGTGTTGGCTGAATTTGAGTGTAAGTTAGTTTTAAATATGTTAATCTACGTTCAAAGCAAACAAACAGACAGATAAAAGGCACAATATTATAACTTATGAACGTATTGTTATTAAATAGACTTCAGTAGTCTTTTTGGAGTCTCTTCCTCGCGTCAGCGTTGGTTCAATCCCAAATTCAGCGTAGTGCAATATCTAGGGCACTAGAAAAACCTCATGCTCTGGCGTCAGTAGGGCAAAGGGGTAGATTACAATTTGTGATTTGGGTGCAGCCTTACCCACTTTGGGTAACTTGCGATCGCTTTAATTCCGTTAATATGCATCTTAAGGATTTATTTAATTTTATTAAGAAACCAAAAAGACTACAGCTAATGTAAAAATGTATATATTAGAAATGTATATAAACTAATTTAAGTCTTGTCTGAAATCAGGAGAATGGTCGGTTGAGTTGAAAAAAAGATGCAGTTAAGTTATTACCATTTTTAATACATTTAAATAAAACAGGCTTAGAGCAGCAACACAAATATATATTGGCACCGAGGGTCAATTAAATCTCTTCAGTTCATTTTTTTGAATAGTGGAAACCAGAGCTTTAGGAGGAAACCTACGCAACTTGTAAAATAGGAACGCTAAACATCACATTATGTTGTGTCCTATTCATTATAACGTGTGCAGTTATAGACATATATTATTGTAAAAATTACCAGTCTTTGGCACTCTAATTATAAAGTGCTTTCAAATGTAATGACTGCTTTAGTGCTTCTGTAAACGTTTATTTTATTGTTTTTAATGTTTGCAGCAGAGCAAACGCAACCAAAGGTGTCTGAATTTCGGGGGAAGAAGCAACAGACATTTGAAGAAGCCATCACTTCTGGTGATTTGGCTTTAACAAGATCAGCGGGTGGTGAAGACAGTGATGAAGATGAGACCCTGAGTGAGTCTGGCAAAAGCACTAACCACTGAGCCATTGTCCCTTTAAATGCCTTCAATAAATAAAGTCAGTCTGAATTGTAAGGTGATGTTGTAAGATGGATTGTGTTATATTAATATATAAATGTGTTTTATTGTAGCTCCAAAGGCTAAGAAAAGGAAACATGATGTGGTCAAAAAGCTCCATTTTGATGCCGATCTTAGTGATGAGATCACTCCTCCTTCGTCACCCGAGGTGTATCAGACAGCAGAACAAAGGAGGTAAAGCTTTAACATATTTCACATACTGCCAGTTTAAGATTTAATGCTTCTCTGGGTTTGTTTAGCTAATTGGTTTGTACATTGCATTCAAAACTATTCATGAAGTGACAAGACTTAAATAGTAGGACACTGTTGAATAAGTCCTGGGTGTCGGTTCAATGTGGTTTTGGATTAAAAAAAATTATCCTGTTTTCTTTGTAGACCTGGACTGGCACTATGCCTCTCCCCTGACAGACCTTCAGCTGCTACAAGTACCGTTGCATTGGACATCAGTGGTTTGGAAGTGCTACAAGAATCACCAACGAGGGCTTCAGTGAAAATTCGCCACGTGTTAAAACGTCCTCCAGCCACAGGAGAATACATCACTGTCACAGACTCTAATGGAAACCGAGTTTATCTGAGCCAGAAAGATGAAGAGGATGATAAGGTGCGGTGACTTTAAGTTGTGGTGACTGGCATCACCTAACTTTTGACACATATAGGAACATTAGTTATGGAAACATCCTGAATAGGTGATAACTTAAAATATATATATTTTTTCATCTTAGGTGCCGGATCCCAGATTTTCCAGAAATTCCTATAGTTCACTTGGCTTGCTGACAATTCCAATCGAGGTCCTTCAGGAGCAAGTGGCAGAAAGGGTAAAAAACCAGCATGCCCACCCACACAAGCAGTGCAGATGCAGGAATTACATTAATGAATGTCTTTGTTTGCAGCGTCATCATCAGTTAGTGGAAGAATCCCAGAGGTTAACAGAACTTTTAAACAGGTAAGTGTTCCTTACACAGATGTCGTCTTCCATTCCTCTGGGGCTTTTTGATGTCTTCTGTCTCACATACAATGATACAGTACAAACATTTCATACCACCCCTCCTTTTTTTTTTTTTTTAAACAATCGTAAAAATTCAAACCTCATCATAGATCAGTTCAGATCATAAATAAAGTTCATGTGACCAATCAGAGCACAAGTATATTTAACAGTGTAGAAAAATGATTATTTACGTTAATATTAGGATTTAACCAATTAATTAAGTTTTATGTTTAGTGGTATAGATCCAGAGCTTCTTGTGGAAGAGGAGAATGAGAATGCCGATGTGGATGACGGTCATGCAACTGATGAAACCTCTTCAAGCAGGTTGTGGGTTGATCGGTTCTCACCGCAGCATTATATGGAGCTTCTAAGTGATGATGTGAGTAAGAACTTCTCCTGAACGTTGACTTCTGATTAAAAGCAATGATGCTGAATCTTGGCGGTTGTGTGTTTGTTCTCAGTTCACTAACCGCTGCCTGCTGAAATGGCTTAAACTGTGGGATACGGTGGTTTTCGGCAAAGAGAAAAAGCCTCGTCCGCCACCTGCAGAGACGAGAGCGAACCCACAAAACGCCCAAAATCAAAACCAGAAATTTAAGACCAAAAGTCAGATAACTGAGGAAATCCTGGAAGCAGAACTGGACCAGTACAAACGGCCCAAATTCAAGGTAAGAGAATTAAACAAACCCCTTAAGCGGTGTTTATAATATAGTTGTTGGTATTGGTGACCAAACTACATCTGAGATCAGCTACTAAACTATAGGTACTAAATTTGATCTAGTATGTACTATAGGATGAGCACAGTGTCCTGCAGAGATGTTTGATGTCTACTGCTTATACAGGCACATTAGGCATTCTCACCCACAGCTTTTGCCAGCTTTGTAGTGTTGATAAGAATAACATTTAACGGATATATAGAGGAAATGATAAACCTTATATATATTATATTTCTTTTTGTCTGTTTGTCTGTAGGTTGCTCTCTTGTCCGGTCCCCCAGGTTTGGGGAAAACGACCTTAGCTCATATTATTGCCAAACATGCAGGATACAATGTAGTTGAGATCAATGCCAGGTAATGAAACACACACACATATATACACACACACACACACACATACTGCAGTGCTCTTCAGTAGTTCTCATGTTAGTGACTTATACAGACCATGTGGCCTGTAAAGTTTATGGTTTATAAGTGTAGTATCTGCAATTAAACTACTAGGAAGTTTTTTTTCAGTAGTGGGGAAAATAAAGCTTATAAAATAAACCCTGTGCAGATGGGGAGAAAATACCACACGAGGACCTATCTGTGAATCAAACCTGTGATCTGTAATACTTGTGCTGCTGGGCTGAAGAGCCAGAGCACTAAACATTACACCACCGTCTGTTTATTTCATATCTTCTATTTATTCAGAAGAATAATGCAGCAGTGTTTTAATTCATTAATTAGTATTGGTTAATATGTTTGAACGGTTGACTTTCCTCTGGTCCAGTGATGACCGCAGTGCAGAACTTTTCCAGAAACGCATCGACACTGCAACTCAGATGAAATCTGTCCTAGGAGCTAATGAGAAGCCAAACTGCCTCGTGATTGATGAAATCGATGGAGCTCCATCAGTAAGACCCTCCTGACTTTAAATGTCCAGGATGGTGACCATGCCTTTTCTAAACAGCCTTATTCTCCATGATCATCTCAGGCTGCCATCAACGTTCTGTTGGCGACTCTGAACAGGAAGGACAGTCGAGAGACTGAGGACTCCGGCTCTAATCCGCTAAAGAAGAAAAAGAAAAAAGAGTCTGTTCTGCTTCGACCAATCATCTGCATCTGCAACGACCTGTAAGCTCCTGTCTGTTCCTCATATCACACACGGGGGTGGAGAAACTATTCACATCCTTTATTTAGGTGAATGTGGCTTTGTGTACTGCATTGCGATTGTACTTTGAACAGACCCTTGTAAAAGCTTAAACATAACGAGTAACTGAATTTGTCAAATGAATGTAGTGAAGTAGAAAAACCTTTTATTTTCCGCCACTGATTATAGCTTTTGTGTGTAAACACTGAATACGTCTGTGTTTACAGTTATACTCCAGCTCTGCGGGCGTTGAGGCAGCAGGCATTTCTTTTAACATTCCCTCCGACACAGCAGTCGCGGCTGGCGCAAAGACTGGCAGAGGTAACTCTTAATATGCATGTGTACAGATGTCCGGGTAACAAATCAAACAACAACTCAATTCCTAACATTCAGTGTTATAGACTGGTGCGTAGAACATGGAACATGATCCTACGTAAAAATAAATAGTGAGTAGTATATGGTGTTTAATGTGGAATGAGTTGTAGCATTAAACATGTGTGTGTGTTAGATCACACGTCGGCAGGGCATGAAAGCCGACACGGGAACTCTGATGGCCTTGTGTGAGAAGACGGATAATGACATCCGTTCGTGCATCAATACTCTACAGGTGACCTCTTAAAATAAGAAAATATAGATACCCATCAGTCATGTTTTAAATGTCATTACGTGTATTGGACCTGACCATGTTTCTCCTTTCAGAGCTAAAATTCTTGTTGAGCCAGTTCTTCTTATAGCAGTTTAAATATATTAATCTATGATAATTAGATCTGTTATTATTCATTGTTGCTAAATATGGAGTGTGAGTTCTCCTTCGAGTCTCCTTAATAAGAATCATTACACCGCGTGTGTTTCAGTTCTTACATGGCCGCGGTCAGAAGCAGCTGGACCAGCGCATCGTCAGTTCTATGTCTGTTGGGTTAAAAGACCAGAACAAGGGTTTGTTCTCAGTGTGGCAAGAAATCTTTCAGCTTCCTCGGACAAAAAGGTAATCACATTGTACAGTTTTTTAAAATCGACTTAAATCGACTTAAATCGACTTATTATTTTATTATCGAATTTGTGACATCCTTAGTCTGAATACTGATAGCGTTATGGTATTTAATGTTTATTGTGCCAAAAATATTTCGAAAACATTTCTTACTGATAAAATGTAATGAGTGTGCCTTTTGGTTTTTTCTTCAAACTTTGAAACAAATGAAAGTGTTAATATTATATGGCAGAGGAACCTTGTGACACATTTTGGTGTAAAACTTTAGGAAACGGCTCGGTGGAGATCAGTTTGGGGGCTTTGACGAAACTGGGCTTAAAGATGGAGATCGACGACTTCAGCATATCCTACATTTGGTCTCATCTACAGGAGAGCACGAGAAGCTCACACAGGTTACATGCACACCTTAAGACGAGCATCTAATGCGTTAAACACCTGAAACAGGATAAATAATAAGCTTAATGAATCCTCTTGCTCCATCAGGGGCTGTATGATAATTTTTTGAGTATGAAGCTGAAGGACCCGGGCATGTGGGCCATATGCGCAGGTCTGGACTGGCTGTGTTTCTCAGACCATGTGAACCAATGTGTGTTACATGGTCAGAACTACTCCCTCATGCGCTACCTCCCCTTCCTCCCGGCTGCCTTCCATCACTTGTTTGCAGCCAACTCTGTTCCCCGCATCAGTTACCCCAACAGCCACTATGAGGTGAGTATTTGCCCTTTGTTCACCTTAACTCCGAATCTTGTTCCCATGAGACCTCAAAAACCCCACTTATGTGCTCATAATGGGTTTTAGATGAAATGACACTTCTGATTATTTGCAGGCGCTCACAAAACTCCAGCACACCAAGAACGCAGTTGTTGCCATGTTGGCCGAGATTCCTCCTGTCATACGGAGCCGAATTTGCCAGAGCAGCCTGTGTTTGGACATCCTCAGCCTTTTGCTCGATCTTATCTGCCCAAAACTTAGACCGGTAAGGCAGTCTGTGCAGGGTATGTTATTTGATGTCATTTTTTTATTATTAACTTATTATTATTAACATCTATACATTATAATCTGCATTTTAGAAGCATCATTATTGTTATGGAATTAAAAATAAACTGACCATATGCTCATGTTACAAACCCGGCTGGGTCACATGCTGCCGTATCAGGTTTATAACTTGATGTTTTCAGGTGAATCCTCAGCTGTACAGCACCAGAGAGAAACAGCACCTCTGTGAGCTCATCGACAACATGATCAACTACAACCTGACCTACAGACAAGAACGCACACCTGAGGGCCAGTACACCTACGTGCTGGAACCGTAAGTTCTCGTACCCAGCCGTTCAGATTCATTTGCCATGGTAGATTTAATTTTTATCAATAATGAATGTACTTGCATGTCTCTCTCTTTCTCACACTCATGGATGCATTCACAGCAACGTGGAGGATGTGGTACGCTTTCCCGGCCTGCCACCCCGGAGACAGTTGACTTATCAGGTGAAGCAGCTGATCGCTAGAGAGACGGAGCTGGAGAAAATGAGGCGGGTTGAGAGAACGCTACAGAAACGAACCCCTCAGGTGAAAGATGCACACAAACAAATTTATTTCCATGCGTCAATATATTCATAACATGTTACTGATATTGGATAAATTAACATTGTTCTTGTGAGGTTAGTTGTATATCAGACAAAAGTTTTATTCTATCATTTGCTTATTATTATTTTTCGTACTCTATTTTTTTTTTTAGAACGAAACGGTTCAGAAAGAAGTGAAAAAAACAGCCAATAAGCCGACGGTCAGGAACCACCATCAACGTCTGGAAAACATTGTCAAGCAAACTGTGGTGGAGATTAAGGTGAACTGCCTGAAAAAACGAAAAAATGATTCTCAATTGATATTTTACAGCAGGAACAAGAAGCACTGCGTTTAATATATATGTGACCTAGTTAATTTGTCCGTTTTTTTTTCTTTGTTGGATTTGTATGTTCTCCTTCTTGTTGTGTGGGTTCCAGTACTAGGCCTCATCAGCACAACTGATGAGGCCTACTACTTTTTTTTTGGATCTGTTCGCAGGCTGAAACCGATTTCTTTGGACGTGCCGTCGTTCCCAAAGTGAAACCCGTCACCAGTGTAGCTGCAGGTTGGTTTTTAAATCATTTTGTACTTTACAGTTTTGCTTCAGATTGGTCCTGTCATGTTTCTTGACATCATGTCCCTGCTGCTTCACTAATATCACAAACAACTTGTGTACTTTTGTGGTTCTGCAGGGGTCGTGATGTTTATTCCCAATACAGCACTCTTTTTTTTTTTTTCTCCTGTTTTTGTTTCGTTTCAGGTGAAGATGGCAAAGTAAATGAGAGCTTGCAGATTGGTAAGGCCGTTGGAAACAGTGACGTCTGGTTCAGGTTCAATGAGGGCGTTTCGAATGCCGTGCGTCGGAACATTTACATTCGAGAGCTGCTCTGAACCTTGTCAATTCTTTTCAAAGACTTTTCAAAGCCTTAACCCACGTAATTAGCAATAAACGTACTCGAATAGACCGAACACACGCTGATGTGTTTATTACATTACAGAAAGAGGAGGCACATTAAAGCAGTTATCTACAGCTGCTCCCAACAGAGATCGTACAATTACAGCATCTTTACTTTACAAACTACGTTAAGCAGCGGAGTTCATCACGACATCCGGAGTCCGGTCTGCTCCTCTAGATCACCACGCATTTTCCAGATTCTACCCAGGGGTTGTTCTTCAGCAAATCAGGGTTTAAAAATGGATCCTCGGGCATTTTCTCCTCGACCCATTTAATCAGACTGAAAGTGAAATCATATAAAGGATTAGGGGATCACAAGAGGCGGAAGTGTTGCTATTGTAAAGACGTGAAATGTGAGTCAGTGGTGCTCACTCAGGGATGGTGACCGAGGTTTTCTCCCTGGGAAACTCCAGCTGCTGCTTTCGGCTGTCCACCTCTTTTTTCAGCTGAGCCTCATCCAGTTCCTCCATCTGCAGACAACAGAACACAGGGTTTCTGAATACTCTCAGCTCCTGCTTCTGCACTCCCACTATAATATATTAACATTATTAAGTACGTTTCCTTGTTTCTTTTTTTAATTTTCTTTTATATATAATCAGCTCCACTTCCAATATATTCATTCATTCATTATCTCCCGCTTATCCTCTATTAGGGTCGTGGTGGGGTTCCCCATGCCCATCCAGGGGAGAACGTCTCGGGCGCTGGGCAGGTAGACCCAGGACAGGGCGCCAATCCATCGCTGGGCACACACTCACTCACACAGACACACCCTATATGGGGCAATTTTGCAAATTCAATTGACTTGATCCATGTTTTTGGACTGTGGGAGGAAACCGGAGAACCCGGAGGAAACCCACGCGGACACGGGAAGAACATGGAAACTCCACCCAGATGGGGATTCGAACCGGGAATCCCTAGCGCTGAGAGGAGAACATGCTAACCACTAAGCCGCTGTGCCGCCAATTCCAATATATATATATATGATGTCTAGTTCTATAAATATAGAAGAAATGTGTGGAGGGGTGTACTTCTGATCATATAGTGCATGTGGGAAATACAAAAAGAAGTGATTTATTCAAATAAGCATTTGGATTTGCATGAATTCCTGAATGTGCTGGTTTTGTATCAGTACCAAATTAATTCACATTAAAAGGTGAATTGGTCTTTAACATCCTGTGTTTATAACAACTCACAGACCAAGATTACGTCACTTTAAAATAGTTCTGATTTTCTTTTTGCTAAACTTAATGTTTAAAATAATGTCACTTGTAAACTACAGTGATAATTAATCAGCTTTTATTTTGTAACAAAACACTTTATATTTCATATTTTAACATCAAGCGCATTAACCGTTGTTTGGTAAAGCTTAAAGCTCTGCGTTCAATATTTTTAAACATTAGTATTGTCGATATTTTGCTTCTTTACACTTTAGTTCATTTCTCTGCATTAAATTCTGCTTATTAATTTGAAATTTGTTTCAACTTGACTAAAGTCCTGGTTGCTACTGATCATATTAAAGATAAATGTATATAATTTGTGCAAATTTAACCTCTTTAATCTTAATGAAGCTTCTAAATGAAACCTTTTTTTAATCCGTCAGTAGCAATAAATTCTAAATATTCAGATAAATTATTGGCCTCTTAGATGCAGATTTTTCAGTTTTTCTATTTTTGAAAGAATATACTTATTATATACAGCTTTAAAGCCACTTACATTAAGATTTTAATACACATACAGACAGGTTTATTGTAGAATACAGACAGATACGAAGCTGAACTCACCTTTCCAGTTCTGTTAGGATGCGATAAGCTGAGAGTAAAGTGATTCCAGAAAATTAAAGCTTCTCAAAGGTTCAAGAAAGTAGTATCACTAAAACCAGACCAAACAAGGACGTTGAAGACCAACTTTGCTTACTCAAATGATGGGGCTTGTGTGTCTCTGCCCCGTGCTGGAGAAAGGGGTGGTTCCCTGATTTGCCTCTGCATCCAGAATGTAAACGAGATGTAAACATTAGGAAGCTTGTCCAGGTGCAGTCTTTAAGGTACGGCCCTGTTTGCAGGATAGTAAGAGCATCGTGCTCTCAAACCTTAATATAAGATCTGACCTTTTTTGTAGGGGCCGCAAAAATTGGGATGTATAAATTCCGAAAGGGGATAAAGACATCGTAGATCATAGCTTACATCAGTGATTTTTTAAATCCATGAATGGAGATATTCCTCAGTGGGACAAGATATTTAATGATTTTCTGTGTTTAATATGAAATCTATTGGACATAAATTTCAAACCAGTTCACTAATTTTGGAAATAAAAACATGTACATCTCAAATAGAGTTATATTAAATTCTCTTACACCCATCTGTCACACAATGAGCTATTTGTGTGACAACGGCGGGGGGGTTGTCCTTAAACATCAGAAATGTGCAGTTCGTTTGTGTCGCAGACACAGAAAGCTGTCTTAACTGTGATGCAGGTAAATGTGTACACAAATTTTGGCATCTTATTCAAGATAACAGACTTCATGGTTTTCAGACCCCCATGTTTTATTTTTCTGCTCATAGACTTTCCATGTTTGTTTGTTTTTCAAATGCTGCCGGCCCTATGTATTTGAAATAAGCTTAAAACCGACTTTATTTAAGACTTATTAAGGCTTATAATGAGGGTGTGGTACATCAGTGGGCAGGTTGGTTAGGTTAGATGTCTAAGGGTTGGATGTTTAAACCTTGAGTTTATTAAACGTTGCCACTGTGGGCCCTTAAACCAAGCCCTTCACACCCATTGCTCCATGAAGGCTTTTTTTTAACTCAAGTTGTGATACTTGTAAGATGCTTCGGAAAGAAGTGTCTACAGATCGTCCCAATGTCATGTTAATGTTTGTATTTATTTTATTTATCAGGCTTGTGGTCGTTCCGGCTCTGCAGACTGATGTGACCTCATTATAATTTGTCACCCTGCGTTTCCTCCCTCACCACATCCAAAAAAAAACCTCCTCTTTGACCTTCCTCTCCTCCTCCTGTCTGGTGGTTCCATCCTCAGTATTCTCCTCATCCCTCCTCTGTACATGTCCAAACCACTTTATTTTCACCTCCCAAACTTTCTCTACCTTTAATGTCCCTCTAACAAACTCGTTCCTAATCTTGTTGCACTCCCAATGATTTTTAACGAACCTATTGGTCTTTATTTTAAATCTAAAAATACACAAATTGTTAATTTCAATCAATCTCAACCAAATACTTTTAATACTTCCATATGAAGGCACATTGTTTATCACCTGTACATCCTGTAGTTTTTAACCTTTGGGTTCCACAGGCCCTAAAAAAACAAAAAAAACATTGTTTTCTCTCCTCAGACACACCCCTTCACACCAACTCAGTTTAAAATGCCTGTTTAGGGACTGAAAAGGCTTCAGCACATGCAAAACAGTGGTACTAAGGGCCAGAATGGAGAAGCACGGTTGTGATGCATTTCATTTATAGGCTTCAGAGAAAAAAAAGCTGAATTAGAATGTGAATTGTGATCAGAACTTTTAGTCCTCATATATTTTCTGTTCTCACAAATGCTTTTTAAATTTAATTTATTCTCACAACTTAAACACTTCGCTTAAAGCCTAAGTTTCAAGGGCGGCAGCTCTGCATTACTGCTGAGAGATTTACAAATGAATATTCTTTAGTATATTTGCATATGTTTGGCCATAGATAATGTAATTATGAGTAAATTATTGTTGGACTTTAATAAATATTTGTAATGGAGAATGTGTTAAGAATTGTGAGGGTTAGAACTGGACAGAAGCAGCTCACCTGCTGTTCTCACATCAGCCTTTCATATGCAAATAGAAATTTGCTTAGCTATACAAATTTAAACAAAGCACAGGGAGTCAGTCTGGAGATGGGAGAAAATGTATATTAGTGTTGTAATAAGCAACAAACAGCGTTACTTTTTTTCCTGCTTTGTGTTTCTTTACTGTTAACACGAATCATGAAAGTCACTGTATGTATTTTAGTATTTAGTATAAATATTAATGGGCGGCACGGTGGCTTAGTGGTTAGCACGTTCTCCTCTCAGCGCTAGGGATTCCCGGTTCGAATCCCCATCTGGGTGGAGTTTCCATGTTCTCCCCGTGTCTGCATGGGTTTCCTCCGGGTTCTCCAGTTTCCTCCCACAGTCCAAAAACATGGATCAAGTCGATTGAGTTCTCTAAATTGCCCCATATAGAGTGTGTCTGTGTGAGTGAGTGTGTGCCCTGCAATAGATTGGCACCTTGTCCTGGGTGTCTCTCGCCCGAGACGTTCTCCCCTGGATGGGCATGGGGAACCCCACCGTGACCCTAATAGAGGATAAAGTGGAAGATAATGAATGAATGAATGAATATATGTATTAATTAACCGGTGCATTTTACTTACCCAAGGTTAAGCCTTTTAATACTCACCTGTCAATTTATTGTACACACTTTATTTTTTAATCCTTGTTGTCTAGTTTGGTTTCACAGCAGTTACTGTGTTACTTTAATAGGTGAAGTAATGTAAGTGGATCAGACAGCAATGTTTGAACAAAGTGCATGCGATTCATCCTGCAGCCAAATAACACCTGCTCTCTCTGGAGTCCTGATGATTCGTAAAATGTTTGTAAAATAAAGGAAACTAACATTCATTCATTCATCCATTATCTTCTGCTTTATCCTCTATTAGGTTCGCGGTGGGGTTCCCCATGCCCATCCAGTGGAACGTCTCAGGCGCTGGGCAGATACACCCAGGACAGTGCGCCAATCCATCACTGGGCACACACTCACTCACATAGACACACTCTATATGGGGCAATTTTGGGAATTTAATTGACTTGATCCATGTTTTTGGACTATGGGAGGAACCCGGAGGAAACCCACACAGACACGGAAAGAACATGGAAACTCCACCCAGATGGGGATTCAAACCGGGAATCCCTAGTGCTGAGAGGAGAACATGCTAAACCACTAAGCCACCGCGCCGCCCAACTAACAAATTATTGTGAAAAAAAACAAACAAATATTTTCATTAACAAGTATTTAAACAGTTGACGTCTATTAAAGTATTCTGTAAGTGTAACGTCAGTAGACTGCAGTGCTGATTGCAGCTTTTTCCGCCACCTGGTGGACATGTTAAAAAACTACATCACCCTGTTTTCCCACACGGTATTATAATTTGTTTACAGTAGTAATCTGGAATATGCCTTTTAAAAATATAATAGTGTTACAATGTGTCAAAATATTTTTTTTAAACCACAAATTTTAATAGTAATTATAATTATTTTGCTTACAAACTGAAAGAGCCAAATCCTGATATTAGTGTATATGTATTAAATTTATTAAGCAAATCATTAAAGCTACTTTGTATAATATTACAAATTTTCATTAACTACATATAGTGTTTGCCATGTTGTGCAGCTGTAATGCATGCAAAATCTACTGATGTGTTTGTTTTAGGTTCTGTTTATTTACAGAATAGATTTGCTAAGATGTGAGGAGGTGCTAAAGTGGACTGAGTACTGATCCAGGATGTGGGACAGTAATTAATCTATATAAGGTATGGATTTAATGTTAAGTGAACAACAGAGTAACAATAACATATTTCTTTAACATTATATATATATCATAGTTATCTGCAGAAATGCACCAGCTCCTTGTATTGGCCTTGGTTTTTTCAGGTGAGTGTATGAATGTGTATGGTGGTGTTTTATTCCCCATCTGTGTGATGATTTCATTAGTTTTATGTTTTTCGCTTTGCCATTTTCAACATTTTAACATTCTGCCTGTTATAATGTTCAGTAAATCAGTAAGTTGTAATAAACAGCAAACAGCTTTATTCATGTTTCTGATTTGACTTTCTCAAAAATCTACCGAAAGCCCGAAAGTGCTTAGAAGAATATTCGTGCGGGA
Organism: Corydoras maculifer; assembly: GCA_019802435.1. Lineage (NCBI taxonomy): Eukaryota > Metazoa > Chordata > Actinopteri > Siluriformes > Callichthyidae > Corydoras > Corydoras maculifer. Next base: position 450,031 of record JAFMOD010000368.1, read on the forward strand.
ATAAAGTATGGGATGTTTTATCCCCTGTACCCCTGAACAAGTGCATTTTATTTAGCAATTAAGCAGGTTCGATTTAATAAAGCAGGCCGGGTGTAACATCAGCAAATTGCGATTAATTGTAAGAGTTATATCAGCAGCCTTTTTTCCGCCACCTGGTGGTCATGTTGGATTACTACATTACCCGTCATTTTTTTCCCCTCGCGTTTACAGTAGTTGATGATTTGTATTATTATAATGTTCCATGTTTAAATTGATTTGTTTTGAACATGACATTTAAGAATTTCTAAATTAGTTATGGAAACTGGTGGCTTAGTGGTTTAGCACGTTCGCCTCTCAGCGCTATGGATTCCCGGTTCAAATCCCCATCTGGGTGGATTTTCCATGTTCTCCCCGTGTCCGCGTGAGTTTCCTCCGGGTTCTCCAGTTTCCTCCCACAGTTCAAAGACATGGATCAAGTTAATAGAGTTCTCCAAATTGCCCAATAGAGTGTGTGAGTGTGTGCCCAGTGATGAGTTGGTGCCCTGTCCTGGGTGTATCTGCCCAGCGCCCGAAACGTTCTCCCCTGGATGGGCATGGGGAACCCCCCTCCCCCGCGACCCTAATACAGGACAAAGCGGAAGATAATAAATAAATGAATGAATATAAAAGTTATGTATCATTTTTTTTAATCTAAGCACACTTACGGGCTTAAGATCAATATTAATCCAAAATCTTGTAAATTTGCAAATGAGTTGTCTGTCTGTCTACATGATATAAACAAAAGTATAAGGACACAACACATTACATTTACATGACATCCCACCCCATAAGCTGTTATGTAATGTAATTATTTTATTAAACACATTCCCCTTTGAATTGCGTGATATTGTGCACCTGCTTATTAATATTCATGCAAATATATTTTCATTAAAGCTCTCTTTAGAAACAGAATGAAGTTTGGGAGGCGCCAATGTGGAATGAGTAATGATGTAATGAGGAGCTTTATCACGCACTGATGCAGGACGTGCGACAGAAATAAGACTGAAAGACGCATCACAGCTGCACGAAAACTGCTTAGCAAATCAGGAATCTAAATCAGGTATGTATTTAATTATGACGCGAACAAAAGAGTGATAATCACATGTTTATTTAACATATAACATTTCTTTCTGCAGAAATGCAGCAGCTCCTTGTGGTGGCTTTGCTTTTTTCAGGTGAGTGCATGAATGTGCATGGCGGCGTTTTATTCCTCGTCTCTTTAATTATTTCATGAGTGTGGCATTTTACATTTTCATTTGTACTTGGGTAAAGTTTTTAATACTTATATTATTTGATATCTTATCATTTGAGGACCTCGCCTGTTAAATGTGGAATTTTGCAGAAGCAGAGCTTGTCAGTGTAATTTTGTCTCTGTACCAACTGCTAATTAAGTTTATTGTTAAAATATTGATTTAGAATTTCAATGGTGCTACAGCAGAATTTGTGTGTGTGTGTGCGTGTCTCTGTGTGCGTGTCTCTGTGTGCGTGTCTCTGTGTGCGTGTCTCTTTGTGTGCGTGTCTCTTTGTGTGTGTGTCTGTGTGTGCTCCCTAAATGTTTACAGTGCATTTAAATAAAAGTTTATTTTGACATCAATGTATTTTATACAGTAAATTGCACAAGATTTATATTAAATGCCAAATAAGTTTAAGAACAGAAGCCATTTTGTTCTGGTTTTGAAAAGTTAAGGATTCAGTTCAAATGAGGGACTGTATTTAAAAATCCTTCCCATGGTGACAGTCTTTTTATGCTGTGCTCAGGATTAAACTAAAACCGTGTGAACATCCTGAGGCTGAGCTGAGTTTCTTCATTAAATTTGCTTTAATGGCGCTTTTAATACTGCTTACAGGTTTATGTACTACGGGATCAGATGTTCCTCACTGCTATAAGTATGTAAACGAACCTAAAACCTGGAATGATGCAAAAATCTACTGCCAAACAAAACACAGTGATTTGGTCGCTATAAACAACATGGATGAGATGAATGACCTGATTACTTTCATGAAGAATGCTTGGATTGGGCTTCAGAAGACAAATGGCAGTAAGAAATGGCGCTGGACTTTAGCAGATGAAACGTTTTCTAAAGAAGAAGGCATGTACATCAACTGGAGAGTTGGAGAGCCAAACAATCACCTGGGAATTCAGTACTGTGTTGATATGTATAAATCTGATGGGACTTGGTCTGATGACGACTGCCGTGATGCTTATTCTTTTGTATGTTATGATGGTAAGATTCAAATTTATTTATTACAAATAAATAATTTACATTTACATTTGGTCATTTATTGGACGCTTTTATCCAAAGTGACTTACAAGGTGAGCACAGGGTTAATCACAACATCCCTGGAGCAATGAGGGTTAAGGGTCTTGCTCAAGGACCCACACTGGTAACTTCAGTGGACCTGGGCTTTGAACCACCAAATTTTAGATTGATAGCCCAACGCTCTAACCACTGAGCTACCGCGCCGGCATTTACATAATTTATAATATACAATATAAACTAATTTACAAAATGATTAAAGTGTAAATGCATTAGAAAATCAGAAATGTCAAATGTCTTTCAGGTACAAACGGAACATTCATCTTTATTAATACAGCCATGAGCTGGTATGCTGCTCAGACTTACTGCAGAGCAAGATACACAGACTTGGTTTTAGTGAGGAACCTCACAGACAACCAGAAGATTTATAATTTAGTTAAAAATTCAGTCACTGCTAATGTGTGGCTTGGGCTTTTCGTTGACATGTGGGAGTGGTCAGATCAGAGTAACTCATTATTCAGATACTGGAACGCTAGTCTAACTAATGACAATAATAAAAACTGCACTTCTGTGACCAGTCACTACTGGCAGGATGAAGACTGCAACAATATCCTCACATTTATCTGCTATCAGCGTAAGTAACATTAAACCCATTCAACAAAACATTATAAGGGTATTGCTGAGGATGTTAAATCATTGTAATCGTATTTATAATGACACATTTGTACATAATAATGGATTTGGGATCCTTTGCAAAGTAATTTATTCATTCATTTATTCATCCATTATCTCCCGCTTTATCCTCTACTGGGTCGCGGTGGGGTTCCCCATGTCCATCCAGGGGAGAACGTCTTGGGCGCTGGGTAGATACACCTAGGACAGGGCGCCAATCCATCGCTGAGCACACACTCACTCACACACACACTCTATATGGGGCAATTTTGAAAATTCAATTGACTTGATACATGTTTTTGGACTGTGGGAGGAAACCGGAGAACCCGGAGAAAACCCACACAGACACGGGGAGAACATGGAAACTCCACCCAGATGGGGATTCGAACCGGGAATCCCCAGCGCTGAGAGGCGAACGTGCTAACCACTAAGCCACCGTGCCGCCTGCAAAGTAATTATATGAAAATAAAATCACATTAACTAAAAGTAGCCTGAAATGGATTGGTCTGAATGGAACACTCAGTATAACACAAAGTAAATTCAAAATTTTAATTTCAAGTTTTATTTCAAATGTTTTATTTTACTTACACTAAACCAGTCGATTCACTACATTTTGACATTTTATATTTTCCAGGCTCACATGATTTTATGTAATATTGGATGGTGGGATTACACAATGTGATGAGCTCGTTTATGTCATAATAAATATTTTTTAAGCTAGTTGTTTCAAACACAGCGGACATGACTGCTTACAGCTTACTGCTGTGTAATGGGTAGTAGGCAGATTATCGATACAAGTATTCCAAGTATTTATTTTTTTAGCTTTGTGAGTATCCCGTAGTGATATTTATGTTCTTTATCATTGTCTTATATTTCCTCTTTCATTTTACTTTCTAGGCCGACTGGTTTTGATCGAACAGAATCTGAGCTGGTTAGAAGCTCTGACATACTGCAGGGAGCACCATCATGACCTCGTATCAGTGCGCACTCAGGAGATCCAGCTCTGGGTGAAGGAAGTGGCTCTGAATGCCATCACTGAGCATGTGTGGCTGGGTCTGAGTCACGACTGCAATGCTGGAATCTGGTTCTGCTTAAGTGGATCGGTGCTTTGCTATGAGGACTGGGCTCCGGGATACGGGACAGAATTTACAAACTGCAGTGGTGTGGGGAGAGCTGGAGCAATTCAGTCCAGAGGAAACCAGCAGTGGGTCAGTCTGCCTAAGGACCAGGAGCTCAACTTCATCTGCTCTACCTATGAAGGTTCGTAACAATAACGTGTGTTTTATATTTACCTGTTGTGAAGATTGAACATTCACAATTTCCTTTTTTTTTTTTTTTTTTTTTTAACATGAAGATGTTATTTATTAGAAGAGTGGACAGAAGAACAGACATCGTCATGTTTTTAAAGTTAACTGATCAGACCTGCTGTGTGGTGGTGTGTGTGAAATGATTTGTTTGTGTGTTGTCATGTCAGCTTTACCTCTTCTCTTAGTTTTTTGTCATTTTAATGCAAACATACAGTGCATCCAGACAGAATTCACAGCGCTTCACTTTTACCGCATTTTCTTACGTTACAGCCTTATTCCAAATTGTATTACATTAATCTCTTTTCTTAAAATTCTACAAAAAATACCCCATTATGACCATGTGAAAAAAGTTTTCTTGAGAGTTTTAAAAATGTATTAAAAATAAAAAACACATATACATAAGTATTCACAGCCTTCACCATGAAGCTCAAAATTGAGCTTAGGTGCATCCTGTTTCCACTGATCATCCTTGAGATGTTTCTACAGCTTAAATGGAGTCCACCTGTGGTAAATCCAGTTGATTGGACATGATTTGGAAAGGCACACACCTGTCTATATAAGGTCCCACAGTTGACTGCATGTCAAAGGTCAAACACGAAGCATGAAGTCAAAGGAATTGCCTGTAGACCTCCGAGACAAAATTGTCTCGAGGCACAAATCTGAGGAAGGATACAGAAAAATTTCTGCTGCTTTGAAGGTCCTAATGAGCACAGTGGCCTCCATCATTCGTAAATGGAAGAAGTTTGGAACCACCAGGACTCTTCCTAGAGCTGGCCGGCCCTCTAAATTGAGCGATCGGGGAAGAAGGGCCTTGGTCAGGGAGGTGACCAAGAACCCGATGATTACTCTGTCAGAGCTCCAGCGTTCCTCCGTGGAGAGAGGAGAACCTTGCAGAGGGACAACCATCTCTGCAGCAATTCACCAATCAGGCCTGTATGGCAGTGGCCAGGCAAAAGCGCAAGGCACAAGGCAGCCCGTTTGGAATTTGCCGAAAGGCACCTGAAGGACTCTCAGACCATAAGAAACGAAATTCTCTGGTCTGATGAGACAAAGATGAAACTATTTGGTGTGGCGTCATGTTTGGCCAGGCGTCATGTTTGGAGGAGACCAGGCAATGCTCATCACGAGGCCAATACCATCCCTACAGTCAAGCATTGTTGTGGCAGCATCATGCTATTTTGTGTAGAATTTTGAGGAAAGAGATTAATGTAATACAATTTGAAATAAGGCTGTAACGTAATAAAATGTGGAAAAAGTGAAGCGCTGTGAATACTTTCCGGATGCACTGTATGAAATGGACACGTGAATACAAAATTATTTACGTGGTGCCTTTGTTTTTAAAGAAATGCAGGGGTGCTTTTAAAGAAAAGCAGAAGTGGTTGCACATGTATTACCGACACTGACATGTGCTTTGAGTCATAGTTGTGATGCAGCACACTTTAATGGTTCTGCGCCTACAATATGGTGAGAATATAAACTGCAATATGCAAATTGACACGCCATAAATTTTACAAGCACAAACATGGGCCACTATGAAAACAAATCTGTGGTCTGTATTAACAAATAATTAATATTTCCATTAGACTGTTTGTATGTAATATGTATAAAAACAGTTAAGGCATAGAAAGTTATAAGCAATATTTATTTATTTAAAAAACACAGTCAAAAACATTATAATAAAATATTCAAATCGCACACAACAAGTTATAGCATTTTTATTGGTATTGATTGTTAATCAAGGTAATGAAACTCCCAGATAGAAAAATTATTATGGCTCAGATTCCCATTTAAATTTGATATTAGAAGGCACTGCTATATATATTTAATATATATTAAATGAAGGTTTAAACATCAAACAGGACAATAAACAAATGTAATGGTGAATGTAAATAAAAATGTCACTGCAATAATCTCAGCATTCAGAGGTCAATCAGCTCACCTTTGCAATCTTCCATAAAATATGTCTTCATGTTTTTAAGAGATGCAAGAAGAAAAATATATGAAACAATAAACATTTCAAATGCAATTTAATTTTGTTAAATTTTGTTAATTGTTAAATGCTACAGACAGTTCAGTAACGTGACTAACCTTCATAGGTAGAGCAGATGAAGTTGAGCTCCTGGTCCTCAGGCAGACTGACCCACTGCTGGTTTCCTCTGGACTGAATTGCTCCAGCTCTCCCCACATAACTGCAGTTTTGCAGTGCTGTCCCATGTCCTGGAGCCCAGTCCTCATAGCAGAGCACCGATCCAGTCAACCAGAACCAGATTTTGTTAGAGCAGTCGTGGCTCAGACCCAGCCACACAAGATCAGTGATTGCACCCAGAGCCGTTTCCTTCACCTGAAGCTGGATCTCCGGTGTGTGCACTGATACAAGGTCATGATGGTGCTCCCTGCAGTATGTCAGAGCATCTGGCCAGCTTAGATTCTGCTTGATTAGGATAAGCCGGTCTGAAAGAGGAACAAAGGTTTAGACCTGTTTAGAAGAGAAAGTCTCAGTTGCAGCAACAGCACAAAGTGAGACAACAGCTAGACTGCAAATGGAGAAATGACATCTCTCTACACTTAAAATGTGTTTGATACTTTTTTAATTTACCTTAAAATCCAGTGCAAAATAAATAGAGTAACATCTCTGAATGCACAGAAGCTGATGGGCTACAACAGCCCAAGTCTACAATGAGTGCCACTTTTATCAGATAAGAACAGACAACTGAGGCTGCAGTTCTCTTGGTCCTAATTTCGACATCATTTTAACATTCGTATGATGGGTTCAGAACCTGGATTCAACAACATGAACACTTGGCCCCATACGGCCTTGTATCAACAGCTCAGGTAACCATCATCTTACGAATCATCTAGGTTATTCATTCATTCATTATCTTCCGCTTTATCCTATGTTAGGGTTCCCCATGCCCATCCAGGGGAGAACGTTTCGGGCGCTGGGCAGATACACCCAGGACAGGGCGCCAATCCATCGCTAGGCACACACACACACTCTATATGGGGGAATTTGGAGAACTCAATTGACTTGATCCATGTTTTTGAACTGTGGGCGGAAACCGGAAACCCAGAGGAAACCCACGCGGACACGGGGAGAACATGGAAACTCCACTCAGATTAGGATTCGAACCGGGAATCCCTAGCGCTGAGAGGAGAACGTGCCAACCACTAAGCCACCGTGCTGCCCCATCTAGATTATGATTCTCTTATGCTTTTAATAAGATAATTCATATTAATATATTAATTAATTAATATTTAATTACAAAATTGAATAAAATGTTACTCACTTTCAAAGCAGAAGAATGGAAGACTTTGATTACAGTTCTGCCAGATTGAGTCTGTTGTATTCATAGGTAGCACAGTGCAGTCACTGTACCAACCGATCGGTTTACTGTACAAACCGATCCACACATATTCAGTTGTTCCAGGACTTCGAATCATATTGTAAATTTCATCATTTTCAGTTTTGTTTCTTATGAGGACGAGGTCAGTGTGATTCTCTCGGCAGTATTTTCTAGCATCATGCCAGGTCTTAGACTCATTAATAAGTATATATCTGCTAGAATTTCTATTGTTTTCTGCAAAATGTTAGTGTGATGAACATTAATTTTAGCTCATGTTTGCCTTTTTTATGTAAAAAAGCTTTAGGTTTTTATTTAAGAAAATGCTTTGGAACAGTCCTTACCGTTAACACACATGAATGACAATAAATCGCTGCAGCTGGTATTAACCCATTGCCCACACCCACGGTGCATGGTAATACAGTACTGAGTAGTTGCAACATACACTGGTTCCCCATTTTTCCAAATCCTGTATGTACTTTCTGCCTTGTATAACATGTTGTCTTCCAGAGACCATCTCCATGTCTTGGTACTTTCACTCTGCAGAATGATCCAAGCGTTGTTTACATGTTTACTCTGCAGTATGCTCTGCAGCCGGGTCAGATCGTCTGATGCATTGATAGTGGCCATGCCGGCATATTGACTTCTGCAGAAGAGCTGAGCGTCATTCCATGTCTTACCTTTATTTACAAAAAAATAGCGACGAGAAGTATTTGATCCAGTGCCACATACAGCTGTAATAATTAATAAGAAAACATTTGTATATGATTATACTCCATGGATCAACATTACAATTACTAAGAAAATTACAGGGTTAATTCCAAACAATTTTAGAAAAATGTGATACAAGAACTTCAGCATGTTGGATGAAGGTAGCGCTGAACCCCAGACCTTCTTGCTGTGAGAACAACGAAGACTACACACATCTGATTTGGTGATGCACATTTTTTTGTCCTGTTTAGTCTTCATATTTATGATCGTTGTTCACAGCAAATCTGAATAATGTTGCTGACTGTAAAAATACTAACATTACCCATGATTACAGGATGTTTAAATGTCGTTGGAATTCTTAGTACATAATTTTGTTTTGATTATGTCTAATTTTTAGGAAAATATTTGCAGGTAAAACATGTTAATAAATAATTGATAGATTTGTTTGTAATTTAATAACCAGAAATACATTAGTTATATTTTTTGTCATTTGGGTTTAATATACGATAATCTGTTTTGTAAAATTTATTTATCCATAAGAACCTGGTTCACTATAAAGGAAAAAATATAAAATTTATAAAACAAACCAAATTATCCTCAGACAAAATACATTTGCTCCCAATGTCAGTGATCGGTAATGGTAAATATGTTGTATGCAGCGTTTATGATATTTGCTTGGCATTTTATTAGTTTGTGATCAATATTTAAATCTTATGGGTTAATATAATCAGAATACAACGTACGCACAACAAACACACACACAGACACTAACCTGAGAATAGCAAGGTGATTGAAATGATCCAAGACATTTCTGTAATTAGAAATAATATTTAAAATACGACAACAGCAAAAAACTCCAAAAACTATGTTAGTTAACAATGAATGACCGCACCTTTAAAATGATCCAGTTCTCTGTTCCTTTTGGCTTATGGGTTTCTTCTCGATGTCTGCAACTTTTCCCAGTAAATCTTCTGTTATATCACCGTCCTGTTGATCACCAGCCCTTTTTTTTTTAAACACTAATCTAAGTAATGCCAGTTCCTGCGAACTAGAACAATGCACACTAGAAAGCTCACCATTGCATATTTGCATGTGAGTAAATATCCTGTGTGTATAATGTACAATCTCTGTGTTCACCCGTCATACAAAACATAGGAGCATAAAAGTGGAAGTTCAAACTTTTACGAGTTAAAGTTCTTCATTGTTTTTTCTTCTGTAGGAGTTTTGCTTTGGAACTGAAGCCACTTCAGAACTGTGCAGGCTGTGCTGAATATGAAGACAGTGATGCACATGTGCTGATCCCTGGAACATTGTTTTTACTGGCTAACCTCACTGAAATAAATTCAGTCCACTTCAGGTCCACTTATTGAGGATACTTCTACATTTCCATGGCACTGCTGAAGCTCAGGTAACAGAGTGACCCTGTGCAACCCTGAGATTGCTGGGGAGGCTGGACCTTCACAAAGTTTCCTCAAAACAGTTACCTTTTTAGAACCTGACATATAGTATAAACTAAAATATGTTTAATAAACAAGACATTTTTAATTGTTTATGATATGAGAACATGTGGGTGGGTGATTGTGGTGTGCTCAGACCCCACCCCCATGTGGCTTACATAATAGATTGTTGTTGCCGACTCGCTGTCGACCTTAAGGGGTTCTTAGAATAAGATGTGACCACGAAGATGTTAGAAAGTCATTTAATATGGTTTCTGTATACAAACAAACTTAATTGCCAGAAAAGTCAAGACAAAAGTAAATGTTATAAAACCTAAAACCTGTCATTTGTTAATTTAATTGAGTTTTTATTTAACAGACAAAAAGACTTTATACAATTAGAAAAAAAACATATTTTAGTTCCAAACTTATTTTTATCGTTTAAAAATTAATAAATAAACCCAATAAAGTCACCAGAAAGGAGAACGTATATAAATATGTAATCCTGATTCAGGATTCAGATGGACGTCAGCTCATCTGCAGCATCTTCAGTAAAGTGTTTCTTCATGTTTAAAACAGACAGAATGAAGAGAATATAAATCTGAGTTATGTTTATCACACACATTTTAATAATGATTGAATATATATGTTGGTAATGACTCACCTTCAAATTTGGAGCAGATGAAGTTGAACTTCTGGTCCTCAGGCAGACTGACCCACTGCTGGTTTCCTCTGGACTGAATTGCTCCAGCTCTCCCCACATAACTGCAGTTTTGCAGTGCTGTCCCATGTCCTGGAGCCCAGTCCTCATAGCAGAGCACCGATCCAGTCAACCAGAACCAGATTTTGTTAGAGCAGTCGTGGCTCAGACCCAGCCACACAAGATCAGTGATGGCATCCACAGCCACTTTCTTCACCTGAAGCTGGATCTCCGGTGTGTGCACTGATACAAGGTCATGATGGTGCTCCCTGCAGTATGTCAGAGCATCTGGCCAGCTTAGATTCTGCTTGATTAGGATAAGCCGGTCTGAAAGAGGAACAAAGGTTTAGACCTGTTTAGAAGAGAAAGTCTCAGTTGCAGCAACAGCACAAAGTGAGACAACAGCAGCACTGCAAATGGAGAAATGATGATGTCTTTCTACACTAAAAATGTGTTTGTCCAGTGCAGATTGAATGGAACAACATCTCTGAATTCACAGCGCATGTGTAAATCCTGAAGGTGATGGGCTACAGCAGCACAAGACTACTCTCATGGTCCTAATTTCTGCTCTGACTTTCGTATGGTGGGTTTACAATCTGGAATCTACAACGCACATGCACGGCCCCATACGGCCTTGTATCAACAGCTCAGGTAACCATCAGCTTATGCATTTTCTATAAAAGTTCTTTTAATAATGTGTTTAATTATAAACTGAAACAAATGTTACTCACTTTCAATGCAGAAGAATGGAAGACTTTGATTACAGTTCTGCCAGATTGAGTCTGTTGTATTCATAGGTAGCACAGTACAGTTACTGGAGAACAAACCGATCCATAATAATTTAAAAGCTTGAATCATATTGTAAATTTCATCATTTTCAGTTTGGTTTCTTATGATGACGAGGTCAGTGAGAGTCTCTCGGCAGTATTTTCGGGCATCATGCCAGGTCTTAGGCTCTCTGATGGGTTTGTATCTGCTAGAAGTGACATTGGTTTCTGAAAGACATTTACAATACATGATAAACAGTAATTTTAAATCATAATTGACTTTTCATGTAACGAAGCTTTAGGGCTTTTGTACAGTCATTACCATTAACACACACGAATGACAATAAGCTGCTGCAGTCGGTGTTAACCCATTGGCCATGACCTCCTTTCTCAATTGCAGCACAATACTCGTTAGACTCAAAGTGCACTGGTTCTCCAGATTGCCAATTCCTGTATGTACTTCGTCCATCCTGTAACATCTCTTCCAGAGACCATCTCCATGTCTTGGTACTTTCACTCTGCAGAATGATCCAAGCGTTGTTCACATTTTGCTTCTGCAGCATGCTCTGCAGCTGGGTAAGATCGTCTGATGCATTGATAGTGGCCATGTCAGTGTATTGACTTTTGCAGAAGAGCTAAGCGTCATTCCATGTCTTAGCCTTATTTACAAGGAAATAGCGATGAGAAGTATGTAGTCCAGCCCCACTTACAGCTGTAATAATTCATAAGAAAACATTTGTATATGACTTCACTCTTCTGATCAACGTTACAAGTACTAATTATCACCTACATTGTGGAACAGACTTTTGATGTCTGTTAATAATTTAAATAAAGATAACTTATAACTCTAGAAAAATGTGTTTGCAGCTTTGCAACACTTAGCACTGAAGATAGCGCTGAATCGCTCTAACATACATGATACAGCAATCCTGAAGCAATGGGGGGAGGGGGGGGTGTAGTTAAATACTCACATTGGTAACTTGGGATTCAAACCCAGAACATTTTGATTGATAGCACAACATGAGCTATCACTTGCTTTATTATTAAATTTAGCATTAAATGCTGTTTCTAAATAATAATTTACCATTTGCATCAATCTAATTTATTGTAGTTGTTGTAAAATTAGTCTAAATTAAATATTATGGCATATGTATACTCCCCCTGTTCAGATTTTTCTCCTAACCTCTAATTTTGTGTTATAGGATTATAACATGGGGCTTTCATGTCAGCTCGATGGTTTTTGTTTTATTTTTATGAAGATGTATAAAGTTACAGAGGAAATGTGTTATAATGAACTTCTCATGTTGTAGGTTACAGTTTTGTTTGCATAAGTAAAGACTAAAGATAAATTGAATGCACCAAATTAGAGTTTGTAGATTAGATTGTCGCCCTGTCCTGGGTGTATCTGCCCAGCACCCAAAAAGTTCTCCCCACGATGGGCATGGGACCCCCCCCTTCCGTGACCCTAGTAGAGAATAAAGCGGAAGATAATGAATGAATGAATGAATGAATGAATGGATGGATGTATTTGTTTTTACTGTAATACTGTGATTTAATGTATTTTACTCTTTGATGTTTGTAACATTATCTACAAGTAGCATTACAATTCAGTTTAGCTCAACACATGGATTAATGGCTCCCCGTTGCATGACTTGGGTCTCAAACAAACATCCCTCAGCCACTAACTGCTCACATGTATGTAGCAGAACAATATGTCTGTCAATCATTCTCCAAATGAAGGTTTAGTTATGATGGCCACTTTGATTTACATGCAGTTAGCCAGTAGTTCCTTATATTGGGCCACGAGCGTATGTTATGTTGGTTTAAGCTACAGATGCGAAGTCATTTTCATATTAATGCGTATATAAATAATGAATTACAATAAATGTAGAATCGAGGGCAGTGGCATCAGATCATAAATAACTTGGGTACATTGTGTCCCAACCGAGAACTTTTAAGCAGTGTCCCCAAACAAGGGCCCTTTAATTGTAAGACTTGAATGTGAGAACAGGAATGACAAAGTATTTTTTATTAGCTCCATCAAAGACTTTTGAAATTAAAAAAAAGGCTTGATTTTTCCTTCTGATACAAGGAGTTACATAGTTTTTCTTTGGTTCAGATTGCATTTTTCCATTTGTTGTACATATTTGAATTATAATAATGCTGACTGTAAGACATTGTCATAAAAACAGTGAACAATTCTAACATTAACCATAATTACAGGCTGTTTAAAAGTCACTTAAATTCTTATGAAATAATTAGATTTCATTTATGTCTTATCGTCAAAAATATTTGTAGATGAAACATGATTGATGGATTTTTTATTTTGTAACTAAATAACCAGAGGTACGAGTTTTATTTTTCAGGATTATACATTTAATACACAATAATCTGTTTTGTAAAACATATTCACCCATAAGGACACAAACCTGGTTCACCATAAAATAAAAATGATTAGAAATATAAAACAAACCAAATGAGCCTCAGATAAAATGTTTTTTTACGTGCTAATCATGTCAAAGATCTGTGATGTTAAATATGTTATATGCAGCATTTATGATATTTGTTTAGCATTTGATTAGTTTGTGATCGTAATTAAAACCAGTCTTATAGGTCAAAATAAATCAGGATACAACAGATGCACAAAAAACATGAACGTACAAACACATTCAACAGACGAACTAACCTGAGAAGAGCAGGGTGATTAAAATGATCCAAAACATTTCTGTAATTAGAAATAATATTTTAAACCTGCAAACAAAATAAACCCATTTAAAAAAAACATTTAACAATTAAGAACCACACCTATAAACCTTAGGTTGCTTGTTCTGTTTCTCCTCGTAGTCAGCAACGTTTTCCAGTAAATCTCCTTTTATATCACTGTCCTATTGCCCCTTTTTATTTTTTAACACTTAACCAAAGTAATGCCAGTTCTAATGAACCGAAACACAAGTGCTGTTATAATATTTTTGGAAAGTTGTAAAAATTCACCTTTGCATGTAACTGGATATCCTGCGTGCATGAGCTCTGTCTTTATACAAAACAATAGGAGCATAATACTGAAGGTTTATATCTTCACCTGAGCATCTTGTTTTTTGCTTAAAATTACTAATATCACATTTTATCAAGATTGTGGAAGTAGATTTGAACTTCACCTGAGCTGCCATTAAACTGAAAAATTTTATTAAATATCCTCAAACAATTACAAAAATAGAACTAATTTATCTTTTTTCTGTTATTTATTTATTACAATAATTTCAGCATATAATCAGTTAACTATATTTGCACATCCACAGACTACACCATTTTATTTGCTTTAACATTCTTTTTTGGAAACGGGTGTAAATGTGTTTATTTTTAACAATGTTCGCATCTGACATTGGAGTTCAGAGTTTCCTTTATTTATTATTCTGTATGCTGTACAATGGGTTACAGTATGGACATAACGAGATCTACAGAGCGATGCATGACTTCAGGGTTCGTGAGAATACCATGTGAAAACATTGGTCTGTATTAAAGTCCGATGCGGTCAGTGACCTCTTTTCTGGATATTTCAGTCCTGTAAATGCATTTGACTTCCATTTGTGTGTTACGGAGAAATAAGGTTCTGTTGCATGAGGCCAAACAAAAATGACTTCAATTCACCTGCAATAACTTGTTCACTGCAAAAAATCTGCAAATCAAGAAAAAAAAATGTATATGAAACACTGTCTGCCAATATTTCGAGTACATTTTTTGTGTTAAGATTTCTTAAAAACAAGTTTCTAAAAGCTACGTTATTTATATTTGACTTAGAAATCTATTCAAGTCAAAAAGATGATTTTATACATTAAGTTTTTCTGACCTTTTAAGATTTATTTTTGCAGTTAATTCACACTTACATTTTAATTGAACTTTGATTTTACCACAAGAATCATTAAATCCGATAATATCACGGAACTGAACTTAATATCACTAAAAAAAAAAGTTTAATAAAATGGTACATAATTCATTACTTACCAGTTTAAAGACCATCCTGAAAAGCTGCTGCTGCAAAATGGCCGAGTTTGAAGTTCTTGCCATAATGTGGCTGTTCAGGGAAAGTTGAAACATGTGGTGGAGCCATGTCTGTTAAAAGCTGTAACTTTCTAACGTCAGATGCTGAAGCCAGCAGAGAGAGAGATGGAGTAGGAAGAGCCGGATCTCCACAAGAACCCTCCGTCACTACCTGAAATAGAAATGTAACCGTAACAGTGTAAACAGAACAGCACTTGTATATGCTCTATATACTATTAACCATGTAGAATATACATTTAATGGTCATGGACAGTTCAAAGTACTGACGTGGTGGTGGTGTGTTGATGCTTAATAATTGGCGTGCCCCCAGGATTCATATTAGTGATCTTACCATATTAAGCAACACTCCAGAGTCTTCTTTAATCGCAGATAGATGATTAAATGTCCGTTCATTTATTGTTTTTTCTTCTGCAGGAGTTTGCTGCTTTGGAACTGAAGCCACTTCAGAACTGCACACAGTCTGTGCTGAATATGAAGACAGTGATGCACATGTGCTGATCCCAGGAACATCGTCTGTAACGACTACTGAATGAACTTCACCAGTCACTGGCAGCCCCGACACTTCAGGTCCACATATTGACGATACTTCTACATTTCCATGGCACTGCTGAAGCTCAGGTAACAGGGGAACCCTGTGTGTCCCTGTGAGTGCTGGGACAGGCTGGACCTTAAAAGTGTTTGCTTGAACCTTGTAATTAGTTTGTAAAACACAAAAGAAAAATTAAGAACATACTGTGGTTTAAATTGTAAATGTGACCCCCCCAACCCATTTCTTTAGAACAGTTACCTTTTTAAAACCAGAAAATGGTTTCCTTTTTGCCCTGTATAAAAAAAAAAAATTTAAAAAAAAAAATTATATATATATATAGACCAAAATATAAACTACAGGTCAATTTTATTGGCGTCATTTACATTTTGTAATTGCATTGATTTTGTGGATTTAAAAACAATTTTGCTTACGTAATTCCTGTGATATGATGATGCACTTTACGGCTTTCGATCAGCAGGATTCTGTTGGATAGAAAATACATTCCATATACAGAAACTACAGACAAACTCGAAACATTTCACCTGTGCTGAATATACACAGAACTGTACCTGGACTGCATCCATCCTTTAGGCCAGAGTGGTTTCACATGATTCTCCAAAAAAGTCTTTAAATAGTCTTCCAAGCTCTGGTTATTAGATGCTTCAAGCTCATAGCTGCTCATCTTCAGCTTGACCACTTCACACAACATCTCTCTGCAAATGAACATTCACATCAATAAGTAAAGATAGGACTACCATACATATAAACACAATACAAATTACTCCATATGGGATTTAAAACCAACTTGATGTCCTCTGTCCAGCGGAACCTTTTCCGAGGTCCACAGACCCGTTTTCCACTTTTCTCCCCCTTCTCGTTATCAGATCCTTCTAAAACAGCCTGTTCTCGCTCAGCTTCCTTTCTAAAATGAGTATGCATTAAATTACAACCACATACCATAATAAGTCCTGGTGATCAAATCTGTCTGAATTATGTTTGAAAGCTGGTTGACAAAATTTAGGAACCTTAAAGCGATGGCTTCAGAATGAGTTTGGCAATGAAGTTTAAAACGGTCCATCTGCTCAGGCATCACTCTGCAAACCGCTTCACCCAATCTCTGAATCATATCCTTCATCTGATCGTCCTGCAAGGTGGAACAGAATCAGAACACTCAGGTCAGTGATCTGCATGCCCTTGGAAACAACAGAGTTGTATACACACCCTTTATTAAGAACTGTTTTTACATATATGTGCAGATGTAGTTCTTTGTACTTCTATTATTTGTAGTTCTAACAATTATATAGATGTTTATTTGAATGATTGATGATTTTCTGTATTGCAGTAAAACTAATATGGTGTTAGGGTGTTGTAAGGCACCTAATCTCAATTGCACCCTGGGTGCCGGGTAAAAGGCCGCCCACTGCTCTGGTACTTACTTCACTGTGTGTGTGAGTAAGTGTGTGTGTGTGTGTGTTTTACTGCATGGATGAGTTTATATGGAGGACACAATCCTTCGTGTGCAAGTACAGTAGGCAAAATAGGTCGCTACACTATACCACAGTGATTTGCATTTTAGGAGGACTAGAGAATATCATACTGCAGATAGAGGACACTGTGAGATTACAGGAATAATGATGGACAAAATAAGTTTCAGTCCAAAAATGACCTCTGTTAGTTGTTGGACATGTTGAACAAGCCCATTAGGTAAACCATCAGGAATTGGGCTGGGAGGTTTTGCCAGATGGTTAACAATCAGAACGTCAGGAGATCCACATTCTTTATGATCAGTTAATATCTCCTCTACATCAGAGTCATGCTCCATAGTTTGCAGGTGGTCTTCTCCAGGAGCAGAGTCATCAAGCGGATTGGCTGAATCGGCCTCTCCTAACTGGCTGGTGACGCCACTGTCGACCATCTGCTGTCCATTCAGGTTGAAGCTCTGCAACTGCTGAAGCTTCTCCTTGTGGAATTCTTTCAGCATGCTGACGATGTCCTGTTTCTTTTTTACTCTTTGTGATTTGCTGAAAATCATAAAAACAAAGACGTAACAGGAAACCATGATGAAGCTACGCTGAGGAAACCTAACAGGTTTGCAATCTAAAAATACATTTTATATTTCACAGCGTGGAAAAAATAGAACAGAACATACGAGGTGTGAACAAAATGTTGGGTAAGTAATCAGACATCTTAATAATCAGATACGGGAAGACCACTGTAAGTGGAAAGTGTGGATGATTGTGCACCAGTTCTGAGCGCAACATTGAGTGACTGATTATAATTACCCATCTTCCTCCTCTGATCTTAAACCTGCTGCTTTTTTATTTCTAATCTTTAGGAATTCATAAAAGGATCAAGATTCGTGAACGTCTCCGAGATTCAGACTGTTGTGTCCTCAACTTTGGCGGTTTTTAGAAGCTGTATGAATGACGTCTAATAGGCTTTAAAGGTCAGTAAATATATTTTATATGTTTATATGGTTTTGCGCTCTTTTCGTTGAACATGAGCTCATTTTGCAGATGCTTTTATTCAAAGAGTTTTACAAATATTCGAACTTGGTCATGATACTACATCCCTGGAGCAGTAAGGGTTAAGAGATTTGCTCAAGGGCCCACATTGGTAACTTTGGTGGATTTAGTGATTGAACCTATACCCTATAGAAATTTGATTATAGAATTACCATTGAAGCCTTTTCTTCGCATAGTTTTTTTCAGACTGCTCTTCTTTCTTTCTCTTCCTTTTCTGGTTCACCTTGATCACCTTCCCATCATCCTGAAGTTTCCGTTTCTACAGAAAAAAATAGTTCATATTAAACTGTCTCCATATCAATTAAGATGAAATAATAAAATAATAAAATGTTACAGGTAACAAAAACTCAAATATGATACATTAGGGGAAAAAACATGGATTTCATCATCAATGTAAAACATGATGTTGATGATTTTCTTTTAACATATAATGCCCACTCTAGCCTCAACCACAAACAACCTATTGAGTAATGAAATTCATTAATGGTTTAATATACCTGTATTAAAATATTGAATATTTACCTTGATAAATAAGCACTATGATACAATATATTATGACAATATAATTCATATTTAAACCAAATTTAACACCATTTTTAATACAAACATTAAAGTCCACATACTTTGGGTTTAACCTTGTCCTCAAAGTCATCGGTCTCATTATCGGCAGAGTCATCGAAAGCTGGTCGAAACTGCAGGGCCCCGCAATTGATGTAAAACCCTCCATGCTTGGTGGTGAGGTAGGCTGGAACCAGCTCATCATACTGCCAACAGAGCAGACAAGCACAGGGAATGAGTTTAAAACCTCAGCAAAATAATGTGCAGGAAAGCAACAGCACCACCTTCTGTACAAACAAAGACCATGCAGATCAGATAACTTACAGCCTCGGAGTTGTCTATAAAAGAGTCTGATTCATCGTATCCATCACCGATATCCACCAAATCCTGCGGTCTGTCTTTCCGTTTCTTAGAATCTCCGCCCTGTTATTCAAAGTTTCAAGTTTGAGAGAAGTTTTTTTTTCTGTTTCAGCATAACAGGAACGTTCAGAGGCATTGTTGGACAAGTTAAATGTCGAGGGATTGAACTGAACCTCATTAAACATTATAATAAACCAGAATACAGACTGTAAACTAGGCCCTCTAACTCAACGTGACAAGCCACGGTATTTACACTGTTCTTATTCCATTAAGCCCTATTAATGTTTAGGTCTTAATACATTAATCCATCCATTATCTTCCGCTTTATCCTCTATTAGGGTTGCGGGGCAAATACACCCAGGACAGGGCGCCAATCTATCACTGGGCTCACACTCACTCACACAAACACACACTATATGGGGAATTTGAAGTATTCAATTGACCTTGATCCATGTTTTTGAACTGTGGAAGGAAACCGGAGAACCCGGAGGACACCCGCGTGGAAACGGGGAGAACATGGAAACTCCACCCAGATAGTGCTGAGAGAACATGCCAGCCACTAAGCCACCGTGCCGCCCTACATTAAATCCTAAAGGAAAATGTGTCCACTTACATATTTTTCCTCAAACATTTTGGCCAAATACTCCATCTCTTCCTTCTCCTTCTCTTTTGCACCATCGCCGAAAGTGTCCACGCTGTTTTTACCCTTCACCTTTGGAAAGGAAAAAAGAATTTAAAAAAAGACTTATTCCTGCTGGTTTAACACGAAGTTTAACAATTCTGCTGATACTTTTGCACAATGTCCTCCTGTCCTCTCACCTTCATGTCCAGAAGTTCAGGATAATAAAACTCGGCGCAGCCACGTTCATCAGGCTCAAACAGGGCGAGCTGCATTCGAACCGAATGCTCGGTGTCCGGCTGCGAAGCTTCGACTGAAGCGAATAAGTGCGGCTTTGCTGGTGAGGAATGGTGTGCGGCATTGTTGTTGAATGCAGAAGGCCGGGGCAGCTGGATTGGTATCAGCTGGTTCGGCAGCGGGGGCAGCTGGATTGGAAGCAGCTGGTTCGGCAGCGGGGGCAGCTGGATTGGAAGCAGCTGGTTCGGCAGCGGGGGCAGCTGGATTGGAAGCAGCTGGTTCGGCAGCGGGGGCAGCTGGATTGGAAGCAGCTGGTTCGGCAGCGGGGGCAGCTGGATCCTCCGCGGTGAAGCCATTGCGTAAAGCCGGCGTGCGCTCAGGTCTGCGCGCTTAAGTCACCTGGAAAGTCGTTAGTACGGTGGCCAGATTAGGACAGGATCATGCGCAGGAAATAAGATCTATAAAAACATGGTGGGGTGAGTTTGGTGTTGAAGCTGATTGAGTGATTAATTAAGTGGCTTCCACAGAGCCGTAACCTTATCTGACACCTGGCAATATTACTGTCTAATCTCACAAATACTATACTCCAGGGGCAGCACGGTGGCTTAGTGATTTAGCATGTTCGCCTCTCAGCACTAGGGATTCCCGGTTCGAATCCCCATCTGGGTGGAGTTTCCATGTTCTTCCCGTGTCTGCGTGAGTTTCCTCCGGGTTCTCCGGGTTTTTCCTCCCACTGTCCAAAAACATGGATCAAGTCAATTGAGTTCTCCAAATTGCCCCATATAGAGTGTGTGTCTGTGTGTGAGTGTGTGCCCAGCGATAGATTGGCGCCCTGTCCTGGGTGTCCTTTTTTGATGCACTCACAAATCTTATAGAAATGACAGGACACGACAAAACAGCCTCAATGTGAAGGTGTCCCAATACTTCAATGTAACTGAAACGGAATCATTTATTGAAGGTGGCGCTGTCATTTCTTCAGCCATATTTAAATCCCCTGCTAACTTTTAATATATCCGGTAGAGGGCAGCAGAGTCCACAGAACACATCTACAGTAACTCAGTACGTTCCAAAAAAAGAGCGAACGTCCTCGTAACTGTGATGAGGTTCGATGCTTATTAAAGTTCATTTCAGAATTCCGTTTGGGAAAATCCGTGTAGTTTATTGATTCCCAAAGAAGTACACGTTGTTACCTTGCGGTAAAAGAGTTAGCAGTAGGAGGTACAGGTAAAGTAAACTGTAAAATAGTCTCACCAAAATCAAAGTTTACGGCCGTTGCTACCGAAAGCTTTGCTGCTGTAAAGTCACGTTACCATGAAAACTTCGTGCAAAAAAACACTGCAAAAGTAGTTTACTGACGAATAATAGACGTGACGTACCCTACCAATACAATATGAAAATATGCAATAATACCACATAAAATATCCTTTTAAAACACAATCTGAATTACACGCTCCAGTAAGGATCTATAATTTATACTATGTTATAATATTATGTTAACTGACATATTTAAAAAACAACTCTCTCTCTCTCTCTCTCTCTCTCTCTCTCTCTCTCTCTCTCTCTCTCTCTCTCT
>JAFMOD010000368.1:478933-494445 GCA_019802435.1 Corydoras maculifer
TCTCTCTCTCTCTCTCTCTCTCTCTCTCTCTCTCTCTCTCTCTCTCTCTCTCTCTCTCTCTCTCTCTCTCTCTCTCTATATATATATATATATATATATAGATAGATAGATAGATAGATAGATAGATAGATAGATAGATAGATAGATATGGTTGTCAGAGAAATAATGCTATATGACAATCATATAGGCAATTTAAAAAAGAGTGCCTATAACGTGTGTTAGTGATTTTGGGTCGCGTAAGAAATTATTTTTCCTTTTTAAATTGATGCAGTTTAAGACGACCCTGTGTGTTTCCTATTTCAGTGTGTGCGTGCGATTGTGTGTGTGTGTGTTGCAGGCTTTTGTTGGGAAGACGTGTAGCTTTCAATTCATACTGACAACCGCAATATGTTATGATACAGAGAGTCGATTATCCATTGTGGCGTTTGCCGACACTCTTTTGATCGCAGGGGAGGAAAAAAGAGAAAACCTCAAAAAGTCGGCGATGTCACGGTTTAAAATTACCCTGGAATCAATCACCCGACTTTTTTTCCACGCCCCTTTCTCCTCCCTCGCGCCTGGTGCCGGGTCTGAGAACGCGGTGTTGTGACGGTGGAGGCATTGTTTATTGAGGTGGATGTCAGGTATAATTAGCCGCCGACGCCGTAAACGTCTTCAACCACCTACCTGACGTCACTGCCGATTAACGCTTCTCATTGGTCTCAAATCTGCCCGGCGTTCAGGCTCATGATTTCGGGCCACGAGAGAGGAGGCGACGTCAAACAAAGTGTGGAGGAAGAGGGGGGAAAAACCCGGACGCGCTCCCCATTTTCCATTCATTCCTTATTCGGGAGGCCGAAGCATGTCGGCCAGGACTCCGCCGTCGCCGCGACTTCTTTGACAACGACTGCCGTTTGCGTTGCGACTCAGAAGCGTCTGTGCGGGAGAGGCGATGATGGACAGCAGGATGCTCGAGCACCCGCGCGCCCAGTACGGAGGCTCGCTGGGAGGGATTGTCAGCGTGGGCTTTCCGTACCACCTCGGCCATCACCGTCACGTCTACGAGCTCTCGGGACACCAAGTTCAGTCCGCAGCCGCGGCATCGTTTTCTATAGATGGATTACTAAACGGAGCTTGTTCGGCGTCCGTGGTCAGCGCAAGTCCGCTGCTCGCGGCCGGTTGTGGCGTCAGTGGGGACGGACCAGCGTACACACTCTCCGGTGAGCGATCAGAAAATAATCAAACGACTAATTTACTATCTAGGTCCAGCACTGACCCCCATATCCTAAGCCCATTTTTAACAATCGACACTTTAAATATATTTAAGTTTAAAAAAGTGAACAATGACCTCAATGTCTAATGATGTTTTTAAACTTCTGTGGTCCCTTCGCGGCTAAAATCGAGATAGTCTTTTTATTTGTCCTAGATCATTTTAAACTTGAGTTATTCCTCATTTTATTATAAGGTTGGATCTGAACACTGCAGTTATTACTCGTCAATTTTGGTAGCAGGATGCACAATACCACAGGTGAAAACATTTTTTTAGATTAACATAATTTATAGTGGTTGTATGTTATTAACGAACAGAGGCAATACAATTAAATTAACAATATAATTAATTATAATACACATTATAATTTATAAATCATACAGCTAAATGTAAAACGACCAAATAGATGTTATTTATGGTGACCATAATGAACAATTATTTTTCCAGTGTAACATTTTTTTTTAAAATAGACTGATGAAACTATTTCGTTGTGAATCTCGGCACTGGCTTTAAAACGTGCCGCTCGGTTGTTTATGGTCTTTTGTTGTTTTAGACGGTGGCGATTTGGATAAAGAGAGTCCTGGGTGCAAACGGAGGCGCACGCGCACGAACTTCACCGGCTGGCAGCTGGAGGAGCTGGAGAAGGCGTTCAACGAGAGCCACTATCCCGACGTGTTCATGCGCGAGGCGCTGGCGCTCCGGCTGGACCTCGTGGAGTCACGTGTGCAGGTAAACAAACACTCTGAGCGCACTGCTTTTGGTTTGTGATCGGGGGTCGCGCTCAGAACGTCGGATTCATCTCATGAGCTCATTAAGCAAACCACCCGCTGGGTTTAATTGTGACGTGATGGAGGACAGAACAACTTCAACGACATCGAGCTTTCAGCTCCAGAACCGGTGCTATTGTTAATACACAATCAAAAGAGTCATTTTACGACTAGAGCCACCGAGGTTCAAAAAACTGCACGTGGCCATTCAGTTAGTAATTGCAGTGTTGATATGGAGTTTATAAGTTTCAATAAGAGGTTAATTTTTCTTTTACATACACACACACACACACACACACATATATATATATATATATATATATATATATATATATATATATATATATATATATATATATATGTGTGTGTGTGTGTGTGTGTGTGTGTGTGTATGTGTGTGTGTGTACACATGGTCGCATTTCAAAAGGATAACATATAATTAAGCATTACTTTGGGCCTGATCTAAAGTTCTGTAGTTTATAATGACAAAACATGTTTTGTTACTTCTTATGTGGATATGATATTCCACTTCAGACGAAACTGAATTGAGCCACTTAGGATTTTGCATTCGGAGCTTCTTGTAAACACGATCTTTTTTTTATTTATTTTTTTTAATGCAGATGGTTTCTGAAGAACCATGTTGGTTGAATATTACTCACACTGCTTAAGGTTATTTGTGAGGCCTATTGCCTTCAAGGCGATTAGTTCGCTTTATTGTCGAGATTTAAACTTCATTATCATTTTGCGCATTTACCGCCATTGTTGGTCTGTGTGACTTCGTAGTGAGGAGCTTATCGGGGCCAAACAGAAGGCAGTCGATGAGACTCAGCCTGAACTCACGTGCACCGTCTTTGCGGGGCCACAAACCCGAATTTAGCGACTTTGGGACGTTAGTAATGTGACTAAAGGCAATCAGGCATTGTACTGAAAATGTACCGAGACTGGAACCACTAATCTAATCTAAATTCAGCATGAATTTTTTTTTCTGCATTAACTTGCGTTTACAATTTGCTTTTAAAAATTCAACTGACGAGGTAACGTTTAGACATGCACATGAGTTCTGAGCTTGTGAACCACTCTCAAGAGTTCGATGAGTCCAGGGTTCTTTTCCAAGCTGCAACTGTTCAGCAGGACCTTAATCCCAAGTGATTGAGTTTTGATGGTTGTTAACAGTGCTGTTAAACAGGGCTCCTAATATTCCAGATTTAAACCTTGGTATATGAGTTATCAGTGTTAATTCAGTGTACACGGATTATAAAGAATTTGTAGGTCATTATGATTCTTTATAATTATTTTAATCGCTATTAAATGCTTAACTGTCATCCTGAGTTTTTTTTTTTTTTTTTTTTTTACAAGAAAATTATATTATCACCATATGATCCATGCTTTGCCTATAAAATTTTATTTGCGATTTGTATTGATATTTATTGATGAGTCTGTACGTATCAATTTACCACTTTGCATTATGTTTAGCTGGAAGCTGTTGATGTTCATATCATATTTATCCTTTGATTAAATGTATATACATTATTGCCTAGACACAACAAATAATATTTGGTTAAGTAAACTGTCTTATAGGTCTTTCCTATAATCATACTTTACAGCTGACTGATAAATTGGATCAGGTGCATGTGCAAAATATGCAGAAATCTAAAGTGTAATTTCCCTCAAAGTCTCAAAGAAGAACAAAACAATAAATACATGAATAACGTGAACAAGAATTTCAGGGAATTCATGACAGTTTCTGGTGTCATTTAATAAGGCGGCTGTCACTGTTGCCCCGCAGGTCTGGTTTCAAAATCGACGAGCAAAATGGAGAAAGAAGGAAAACACGAAGAAAGGCCCCGGCCGACCCGCTCACAATTCGCACCCAACGACGTGCAGCGGCGAGCCGATGGACCCGGAGGAAATTGCGCGGCGGGAGCTGCAGCGCATCGAAAAGAAGAAACGAAAGCAGGAGCGAAAGTTGCTGAAGTCCCAGAACAAGCTGTTATCGTCGGAGATGCTGCACACCCCGGGTTCGGATAGCGACGTCTCGCAGAGCACCGACGGCGAGTTTGCGCATCGCAGCGGCTCGGCACCGAGCGTGCACCACAGCGGCCGCGACACAGACGAGGAGAGCAGCCGGCACCGCGAGCTGGTGGAACCGGCGGACGTCGTGCACACTCGTAACTCGGCTCTGTGCTCCAACGCAGACGTCCTGAGGCCTTCCACCCTGCAAAAGCTCAGTCCTTTCAGCGTGGAGAGCTTGCTGGCCGACTCGAGTCCAAAGCGGAAACCCGATTTTCCTCACAGACCCGTGGTCGGTAAAGGCCACTTCTTATTGTATCCCATCAGTCAGCCATTGGGGTTCATTGTGCCGCAGACACCCGTTAAGGCAAGTGACTCCAATCCAAACAGCCCCACTATCACACAGGACCTTTCGGGTTCGAACCCAACTAACGCGTACAGTAATGGCACCAGTGCACGTGTCGAAGCTAAAGGGCTGGGTCACCAAACCGACTCCACACAAGACACTGACGCCATGACATTCAAACCCAGGGCTGACTTTGCGCAGGACGACAGAGCGCGAGCGTCGCTGGACTGTTCAGACGCGACGACGCTCACTTCATCTGACACGAATATTAAAGGTGAATTCACAGACTGATGAGGCTAAAAAGAAAGTAGGCTTAGAACATTTCCAAAGCTTGGAACCCAGTACATTTTATACTAAACCAGTCTATTTTTTAAAAAAACCAACACCCCCCCCCCCCCCGGATATCATGCAATCAGATAACACTCCTGACACATTCAACCCCTAATCATCCAAAGTTCGTTCAAAATGTCTTCAACTTTCTTTTTTTATTTTCACTACATCTCAGTATGTAATGTTAAAATCCGTCATTTTGGATCCTACAAAAATTAGTTTATTTATTCATTGCAGACAGTGTAAGCATACAGACAGTCAACATAATGTTTTAGTCATTTAGTAAAATTATTTTGCTTCACTCTTAATACAAATGTTCTTTATGAGTTCTGTTGCAAGGACAACCGGTTTTTCGTAAAACCACAGAATCATTTGCAATGTTTTACAATTTTGTGAAATGGTTCTTCATAGGAACATAGTCTATCTAGCACCAACAAATAATATCATAAGCTTAACGATGGAAGAACCATTTATGTTGCTTTATAGAACCAATTCACCATGCAAAAAATATTTCCAGCAAATAGTTTATGGTGTCTCTGGTTTTAATAGAATCACCGTCTTTACACAAGAACCATAAGGACCGCTTTTTAAAGAGTGTATAATTCCTAGACATTTTTTTTACTTTTGTTTATATAAGGTCTGTTATTAGGAACTACAGACCTCTTTCCAAAAGACAGGGTACATCCGGGAACAACGTGGATTCCTCAGTAATTTTAGCCTACAGATAATAAAATATCAAGTATATTTATATATGTAACCTTTTCATAAATAATAAAAATGCATTGTAAAGAAATAGTGTTTGGGGAAGAGTCGCTCAGTGTATGTGTATGTGTATGTGTGTGTGTGTGTGTGTGTGTGTGTGTGTGTGTGTGTGTGTGTGTGTGTGTGTGTGTGTGTGTGTGTGTGTGTGTGTGTGTGTGTGTGTGTGTGTGTGTGTGTGTGTGTGTGTGTGTGTGTGTGTCTGTGTGTGTGTGTGTTTGGGGGTAGGGGGTGTTGGTTGGGGTGGTCAGCTCCTGCAGAGTTTTGATATGAAAGTAATTATTTTCCCAGTGGCGGCTGGGACGATACGGTTTCCCCCCCCTCCTTTTTGGCCTGAAGGGTTATTATATAGGCTACAGTGACGATTCCGGTGATATGAAATCACATAAACTTTCAACAATAATAGAATTAGCATGAAAGGCTGGCGAGTCAGATTGAAACGAGGGGGAAATAACAGTCTCGGCGTGCGTGCGTGTGTACTTACGTGCTTATGTGTGTGTATGTGGTTTTGTTTATATTTGTGTGCTTGTGTGTGTGTGTGTATGTGTGTGTGCTTTTGTTTATATATATATATATATATATATATATATATATATATATATGTGTGTGTGTGTGTGTGTGTGTGTGTGTGTGTGTGTGTGTGTGTGTGTGTGTGTGTGTGTGTGTGTGTGTGTGTGTGTGTGTGTGTGTGTGTGTGTGTGTGTGCACTTGTGTGTGTGTGTGCACTTGTGTGTGTGTATGTGTGTGTGCTTTTGTTTATGTGTGTGTGTGTGTGTGCGTGCGCGCACGGGTGATTCGTGGGGCGGAATTTTCATGAGGCGGGTCTGTCGGGGCGCGCGCGCGGAGGCGGCGATATTAAGATAGATGCGCGATGATATCCCTCATTGTTCTCGCGCGCGCGCTGATGTTCCCGCCTTATCGGCCTATTGATCATGTGTCACCGCGCGCCGAGGACACAATTGGGTTTCAGAAGGCTGGGATAGGACCACGTCAGCGTCGGGTTCTCTCCATAAACGAGTCAAAGGCAACCCCGCCCCTGCACGCGGCGCCCCCCACCCCCACCCACCCACCCATGCCCTCTGGTCATCGCACCCCGTTGATTAGCAAGTAAATTGAAAGTAAACCGAAGGGTCCTGATGTTTACCTTATGAATCCAGAATAGCGCCCCCCCCCACTCTCAAATCATATTTACATAATTTCTCCATTTTGGGTTACTGCTATTTGCTCTGTGCGAGAGCAGGATTATGGGTAAAATAATTAAAGGGAGCGAGTTAAAGTAAGGCCGACGCCTGAGGAGGAAAGACAGATATTTGCGTCACAATCCAAACTTAGTATGTGGATAATTATTTAATTGTATTTGACCTGCTAACTATTCAGATGTTGAAAGAGCTGGTGCGATGCCCACCGATTAAACCATAAAATAATAAACAGGTTCATTGTTCAGCTGATGGGGTTACAGAGGAGGCCTTATTTTTGCTCTCCCTGATTTAAGGGTAGAAGTGCACATTAAGCTCATCGTGTACTACAGCCCTGCACATGTGTTTGATATCTCAAAAGTTGAGACACCATGGTCTCCAGCCTCAGGAAGAGATGTAAAGGGCATAAAGAGTCTATCAGTGTAGCCTCCTGACACCTGACACGATGCTGCCGCCGCCGCTGAAGGCGTGAGGAGAGTCTGATTGGAGCTGTGGAGGGATAAAGAGACATTTCCTTTCTGAGCCACACGCCTCATTAGAAGCGAAGTAGGAAACGAGTGTAAATTGTTTTACTGTGCCATTATCCCTTAAGGCGCCCTCAATTTCTCTCGCTAATTACGAAACATTCAGACAAGGCGGCCACATGATTTTCAATTTAACCGATGGTACTGCGTTGGGTTCTCGGCGAGATGCTGGAGATATATGAGACCGCCATGCTGGGCGAGAGACAGGAGGGTGAAAAAGAGAGGCGGCCAGCCGACGCTGCTTAATGGGGGAAGTGTGAGCGCCAATAAGTGTGGATCAGGCAGCTAATTTACCACCTCCTGTAGACCTCTCATCTCCTCGGCCCGCGTGTAATTTCCCCTTTTCTCCCGGGAGGAACTTCACCTCCAGGGAAAGACACGGCAAGACAAAACGGACTCCTGCTCTTTGTCTTGAAGGGAAACGTACTGCTGAGCAACACGCTTATGTTAGGCCTGTACTCAAAGATCCAAATTAGGACATCAAGCTTAATTAGGGCTAATTGAGCTTACAACTTCGACTTATTCTTTCATTCGCGAGAAACAAATGTGAGCAATTAATTAACTGCAGAAACCCTATATGGAAATTTTCATCCTATTATAATATTACAGTGTAGGATTAGATTATTATATATAATTATAGTAATAATTTTTAGTGTATAATGTAATGATAATAAACAAGGTAAGTAATTATATATAAATATATTGTTATTATTAATATACATACTGCATAACCTTTTGATGATTTAAATGTATTTAAATTGAATTTACTGTTTTAAATATATTTTTTTGTCTATGTTTAATGTTTATGTCCCAGGTACCTTTCGGCTGCATGTAACCCAGTAGGCATAAATATCACCTGTTATCTTAACTACGTTTAAGTCGAAAGTCTATTAACAAGAGATTATTAAGTAATGTTGTTTTAAGGAAGCCAATGGCATCAATATCCTAAAATGAAAATAATCATAATAATAATAATGCTATAATAATATTAACAATAATAACACATTACTAATTTTCATAAGCATACAATGCGATAATGGCATATACAGTATACAGGATTATGTGTAAATATGTAAATGTTTGCAAATTATTTATTTTTTTAATTATACACCAATATTTAATACACAGTTATTATATATTTAACAAAGTTTAATAAATAAAAACCAGATAATGTGGCCTGTACAATAGCATTCATATGTCTTATTTCTATCCAATAAATTAAAATGAGCAGGAAGTAGAAAATTATTGCTTAAAGACAACATTTAGCTCTATATTTTTGTTGAGGATGTGCTTTTGACACTAAAACCTCAGTAAACATAATTTGAAATGGGGGTATGTACACATTTGAAGACAAAATACAATATATAGGATATATATATATATATATATATATATATATATATATATATATATATATATATATATATATATATATATATATATATATGTGTGTGTGTGTGTGTGTGTGTGTGTGTGTGTGTATGTGTGTGTGATTTTAAAAAAAGGATTTTTACAATTTTATATATAAATATTCTAAAAACCTTCTAAAAATCTGTACAAAGCTGATTTTACACACAACGGTAGAGTAATGGTTACAGTATTTATAGTCACAGTAACCTGTGTATGTATTATGCATTTGTTAACAGGTGTGTTACTTTGATCAATGATGGTTGTGCTTTGCTTGGAGGTAATGTTGAAGATCCAGCTCTTCGTTCAGACGCTGGTGGGCAATTTCCGCCTCTGTACAGGGTAATTAGTCTGATAAATTACTTACTTCTTAGAGTCAGGTTTACTGAAGCCGCTACAAGCAGCTGATTTGAATGAATTAGACCCCGTGGCTCTCTAATGAGACTTGATTATTTAACATAGAGAAATATCGAAGCTCGCCCAGAAATGGTGAATCGATTTGGCTTTGCTGTGCAAATACTGATACACACACACACACACACACACACTAACACAACAACTGTGACTGCCGTTTGAGTCTAATATAAATTTGCAGCGTGTTAGCAAATAAGTAAGTAAATCTAATAATGAAGTAACTTACATTCCCCAGCTAAATTAAAATAAAATCACAGGTCCGTTAAAATGGCAACAGACACCCTTGTCCAGAATTTGGTTGTTGTAGACAGTTACCTGATGTTAGACATAAAATTCAGTGTATGTTTTTTAATGTATTTAAAAATTTGAGCTCTTAGATAACTTTCACCACATACTCACTCTTATTATAATATTATTCTAAAGTTAAAAAAATATTCTAACATCAAAACTTCTCAAACTTGACATGCAGTGCTCATGAATTCCTATAAGCATTCGTCTAGCTCTTTAAATATAAATAAAAGATGAACTCATTAAGATATCATAGTTTTGCTATAAAGGCAAACTTTAGCTTAACTACTAAAGACTTACATGAAGATTTATCAGATTCTAGAGCGGCGGTGCTCTGTTAACTGTGCGATGTACAAGGCCAGAGTTTCATGGAAGAGTCATTAGAAGTAATACATCCTGTGTTCTTACCACAAAGGTCAGCCACAGACATTTGAAAAAGAACAAGGCTAATCATTGAACTTACATTTGTGCTATTTAGTATAAATTTATTTCTAATTATTGGCATGAAGGCAACTTGACAAAACCCCAAAAATATAGTTGCCAAAGACTGTCAAACTTCCTTAGCACTGTAGTTAAGGTGTTGTCCCACAGGGGTGCTGTATCATGTCCTACCCTCTGCTCAGACCCAAACCATCAAATCGGGTACTTACCAGTTGATTTGGAAAAAAAGCATCTGTAAAGTGATGTAAAGTTATAATGAGAAAGCAGGTCTAAGAGAATCATGACTCTGTGGAGGAACCGACCTCTTAAGGTGGTCTTTAAATACTATAGATTATACACAAAGGTTCAGATTGTAATAATATAGCACAAAATCAGTATCGTCTGGTAAAATGGTTGTTTCTGTTTAGATACTTTAATAAACGAATGACGGATAAATGACACTAATGAGGGGCGTGAGGGAGCAAACATTTACAAATAGATGGGAAAGGCCTATATGTTTTTTGGAAAGGCCTATGTTTTATTTGGAGGGGTATCAGATGCAAAACAAGATTATCCCACATTCACTTTCATGAGCATGTAATGCATCCTGCTACCCATTTAAATCGATGCCCGACACACCCTCCTCTTCAGAAGTACAAGAAAGCAGACAGAAATCTAAAAATTTAATTCAAATGCCAACCTTAGAATTTCTGCTGTTCTCACATCAGCACCACGAACCAAATAATCTATTATATTCTGACAGTATGTTTGATTAAAGCCTTCTCAACTTTTACGAAAAAAAACTAAAAGCTTTACACAATATTTTCACCTTACTGTAATGACAATTAATAACTTATTTAAATGAAAAATAAAATTTGTTTAAAGGGTTTATGCCCCTAGTCCTTATTGCATATGTTGATAAGTCTCTGGCAGACGTTGCTTGTAGCCGACACAGAAAGCATGGGGAGAGGTGGCAGAAGGGCTATCGTCACTCTGTGCCAGGGGGAGCGCCAGGGCAGGACAGGGCAGCCATGCCAGTTCTCATACATATTTCCGTGATAACTGTGGTGCTGTTTCCACCACCAAGACAGTATGAGCTCATAGAGAGAGAAAACTGGGGCAGTTAAAATAAGCAGAAAACCAGTGAACTGTGTTTCTAAAAATGATAAACATCAGGATATATATATAAATATATATTAATAAAATGTTTTATGCATCAACAACTATACATCTACTAATACTATGACTTACACCAGAACTGCATCTACTATTACTACTATGAATTCTGTCTTTACTAATTCCTTTACCTCTATCCAATAAAACTACTATTACTACAATAAAAAACTACTATTACTATGGTAATAAAATATTACTACTATCATTCATAATATTACCTGCACAGCTACTACCTCTACTAACTACTAATAATAACAGCAACAAAAATAAAAAATATATAAACAAAAAGGTTTAAAGGCTGTATTACATTAACTTACAGTCTTTTATGTTAAACTGTAAGCAACTATCAAATTCTTTTGATTTAGTAAAAAAAAAAAAAAGTTTATGATTGTAAACCTTAATAAAGATTAAGAAATCTAAAAAAAGATAAAATAAAATAGTAAATGTAGGATATTCAGTTGATTTCACTGGTTTTAATTACTTATGTTTAATGGTTAGTAGCTTTTTTATCTTTGGTTCTTTGTTTAAATTCTATGAAACAGACGTTCAGGGGTCTAAATGATCCAGTCCACAAACTTCAGCGTTATTTTTTTAAAGAAGCGGTTTCTGTTGGACGTTAAAATTTGTTTTGGCTCATGGTGTCTAAAAAAACCCAGACACTTAGCTTCTTCCCTATTGGCAGCGCGTGGCTGTGTGTAATAATAATCCTACAATATGGTCGTTTTTTTTTAACATCTGTTTGATGACTTCAGTTCTAATTTTTACAGCTCAGTTTTACTTTAGACTCACAGCCCTCAATTGATATAAAAAAAAAACTGGTACAAATTTTTTAATTCCTGTAACCTTTTGGTGACAACACCAGCAGAATTATCTGAGATTTCTGAAGCCTAAACATCATCAGACATCAGACAAGTACCTGAGAGTAGATCTTAATATGTGAATGCTCTTGACCCGAGAAAAGCATTCAGCTCTATATTTTCCCCTTGCTGCCTTCAGTGACCTTTAGAACCCCCAACCCCACTCTTTCTCCTTTCCACTATCCCTTCTTCTATCCCTTCAGCAATTTTCTACTGTATGTTGATTTGGCTTTAGTCTTGTGACATTGTTGATCTTAAATGGATTTAAAGCTAATTTTTCGCAAAAAGCCCATTTAACTCCTTTAAATGTTACAGGTAACGTTCAAAATGCTCAAGGCAGAGCACACCTTTTTAAAAACACTCCTTAGTTTCATCCTATGAATTACCTAAGGATTGTTGGGTGAAATAAGACTAAGTGGAAATGTTTCTAGTGTTGCAATTTAAATGTAATATTGCTAATTACACAAAATTCTATCTGTGAAAGACTTTAACCTTTATCCATTTCTGAAGTTATATATGCTGCTGGTACAGTTTAACTGCAATAAATGCTTAATTATTTAGCTTACTTGCATTCCCCTGGCATTTTTATCATGAATTAAATCATCTTTTTATAACAAAATTAGAAACATTTAAAATAAAGCTAAAAAATGTAACAATGATGGATTTCTTATTAGTTGCCACAGTATGCATTACAGGAGTAAATTAATGCATGTGCTTGTGTCCTAAAGGATTAAACCACCAGGGGGGTGGATGAAGAAATTAAAGCACACAACATGCAGATAAGCAGAAATTCTTATGAAAGCAGTCTGAGATGATTTATTTCTATAATAAGAAAAAAAGCAAAAATTTAAACCAATAGAAATGTATAGAAATGGCTGTCATAGGGTCCCCCAAACAAGGAGCCCCAGGTAGGCAGGTCCACCATTACACATCATTACCTACCAGTATGACTCCCCTGTTCTTGTCACTTTTTACGTGTATGCACCCACCACCAAGAACACTACAAAACTGTCATGCGGGGGAATAATGATCCAGTGATGGACATCAGATACACTCACAGCAGCAAACATGGCGTAGTAGGTCATTAAAAAATGATGCATGATGGTCTGTCACAATTGCCAGAAAAACAGTAGTTTTACATTATTGTAATTGGTTAAAAAAATCATAATTAAAACACATATTATAAACCACTCTTTATTTATTCTGATGTATATTTTCAATATTAACTACATGCACATTGACGTCAGTAAGGCCTAATAAGTAAGGCCTAAGTTTTCAAGTAATGTTATTGCTGGTATTTTAGCCATTAATAAAAATTTCGGGACGCTTATAAGAATAACGAACAGATTTCATTATTTTAATGAATTTCTACTTAATTTTAAACACACACTAAAGATATGAATATGAAATGAGGATGTGATGCTGTACAAAGATCTGAGATGTAAACAGAGATAAACAATGTATGCAGAGGGAATGGTAAATAAACAGCTTAAGCTTGCTTTCCGGTGGAATGGGCAAAGGACTCCCTTGGTGGCACCCAGCAACCATAATCTGGCGTAAATAATGACATCTCTCTTCACAGTTGCAAGCTTTAGCCAAATTACCAACGTACACACACACTTATACACACACACATGCACTGTGAGCTCCAGCCAGATTCACTAATTATTTACTCTGGGTTGAGCCACACTGACCCCATGGCTGCCAACCATGCCCAGGACTGAAACTAATAAACCTCATATAAATGTATGCATATATGTATGTAATTGTCTTTATTGTTCAAAATTTTCAGCAACATTTACACATTTTGTCTTTGATTTACAGCTAAAACAACAAAAAAGAAATAAGAATTAAAGAATTAAATTAAATAAGAATTAAATTAAAGCTAAACTCTGCCAAAATCTACAGCTGGAGTTCCTTGGACACGAACATAGTTATATCAAGGTTAACTATAGCATCTGGGCTTGAAAGATGGTTCTCAGGCTCCACCAGCCTGCTCAGGAGATCTGAATATAGGTTCTGATGTGATTGTACTGGTGCTGGTTTTGACAAAATTGTACATGTGGAATTTGATACCTTTAAATAATCTTGTATTAAAACTGTCACCTGAGAGCTTTAGATAAAGGATTAAGTTAATCATACAATATCACACACACACATAGACACATACATATACATATACATATACATACATACATACATACATACATACATACATACATACACGCACATACACACATACATACATGCATGCATACATACATAACCATACATACATACATATATACATACATACATACATACATACATACATACATATATAAATAAATACATTCAAACATATACACACATACACATGTATGTACATACATACATACATAGTTACATGCATACATACATACATACATACATACATACATACATACATACATACATACATACACGCATATACATACACGCATATACATACAAATATATATACATACATGTATAAATACATACATGCATACACATGCATACATACATGCATATGCATACATACATACATACACACATACATAAATATACGCATATACATACATACATACATACATGCATAAATACATACATACAATCATACATGCATACATACATACACACACATAAATACATAAATACATACATACATACATACATACATACATACATACATACATACATACATACATACATACACACACACACACACATACATATACGCATATACATACATACATACACACACATACATATACGCATACACACATATACACATACATACATACATACATACATACATACATACACACACATACATATACACATATACATACATACATACATACATACATACATACATACATGCATACATACATACACACACATATATAAATACATACATACATACATACACACCAACTTACATACATACATACATACATAAATACATACACACACATACATAAATATACGCATATACATATATACATACATACATACATGCATGCATACATACATACATACATACATACATACACATGTACATACATACATACACACACATACAATCATACATACACGCATACCTACATACATACATACCTACCTACATACATACATACAAACATACATACAAACATACATACATACACACATATACATACATACATACATACCTACATACACACACATAATTACATAAAGCATACATACATATACATAAACACATACATACATACATACATACATACAAACATACATATATATATATAAATACATACACATACATACGAACAAACATACATACATGCATACATACATACATACATACAAACATACATACATACATACATACACAGATACATACATACACATATATATACACACACAGACATACAAACATACACACATACATACACACACATATAATTACATGAAAGCATACATACACATACATACACACATATATACATACATACATACATACATACATACATACATACATACATACATACATACATACATACATACATACATGTACATGTGTGTATGTGTGTATGTGTATATGTATGTATGTATGTTTGTACGTATGTATATGTATGTATTTATATGTAAGTATGTATGTATGTACGTATGTATGTATGTATGTATACACACACACATACATACACATACACATATACATACATACATACACACACATACATTCATACATACATACATGCATAAATACATACATACAATCATACAT